>JAUMTS010104667.1:0-10042 GCA_032273385.1 Ophiopholis aculeata | reverse complement strand
TATTGTTACTTTAATAATAGATAAAAAGTCCTTTTTTAGTACGGTATTTTGATGTTTAAATATTTCTTTGTATCTGTCGTTTTGACTGTTCCTACCGCATTGTCTCTAATAAACACCCCCTGGGCGTTGCATTTAACTTAACTTATAATGCATGGAAAATGGACTATCTTCAGTAGATAGCAATAGACAGCAATAGAAATGTTTGTTGGGGGTGGGGGCGTTTATTAGAGACAATACGGTAAATATTTGGTAAATGTCAATAAAATGAACTTGAACCTAATGACCAAATAATGCAGGGGCTCCAAGGAAGAACAGTGCTAGTGCATTGATTGGATTTCCAAGGTTAAAGAAGAATTAAATAAACCGATAAATAAAAATGATTTTGTGTTCTTTTTTAGAGTGAACTATCTGTGTTTAGCATTCATGGGAAAGGGGGAGCGAAGAAAGTAGGGGTAAGGGTTGGTGGTTTGTATACATGTATTTTGTGTTTGAAATTTTATTGAATTGATGAATCTTTATCAAAAGTGCAATATTTAATATTGTTATCGATCTTTTTATAATGTTTACATGTTAATTACAGTATTTTTGATATGCAATCATTCCATTTGTTGGTGTATTTATAAACTTGTTATGCCATTTTAATGATTTCTAACTATGTAATATACCATGTAAATCAGCGTTATGCTGTAAATAGGTTTTCTCAAAGAGCTTCGGTTTCCTAAGGACTGCTTTTAAAATTGGGTTCAGTTTGGTGATCAAAAACTACCCCACCCAAGTGTATTGCATGGGGAGCTGATAGCAAAATTATCAGGTAAATATCACAACCTAGGATATGCTCTGGAGACGGGTGCAATTTCCTAAATGAAGTGATCTGATTGTGACAATTTACCAGCAGCAAATCACAGCGCCTTAGAACAGACTGTCAGGTAAATAGCCCTATAAAAGTTTCAATTATTATTTTGTTATAATCAGTAAAGTCTACTGTTATATTACAAAGTGCAGTACAAATCACCTGCAGGGTATTTTTTTAAACCATTTTTAACTATTCAGTATTTATTTTTCTATTTGACTTTTTAAACCTTTGCAGGATGTGACACACATTTTGGCCAAAACATTTCGAGATTTATTCACAAGGGATGATGTCGAATCAGAGATTGTACGTAATCTCAACAAATCCAGAAGTGGGGATGATACATACCACGATAAATATGTGGACGAACTTAGGAAGGTAGGTTTGGAAGTGACAACGTACAGTAATTGAGTACCATTTTTTTATATATTTTCTCATTAGGATTCTAGTCACATGCTGAAAACAAAAAAATGTCCCATCACATTGAATGACGCTATTGCGCAGCTTATCGATTATGTGCAGGGCCCCATTTAATAGCCATGAGATCAATTGTAAGTTTGGTAAAACCAATTGTAAATTGTCTATTATTGACATAATTAAACAATGGATTTTATGTTATTGTTGATCTTAACTAATCAAAGGCAGATCAAACTTACATTGAATTTCATGCAAAGGAAGAAGGTCCTTACTCCATTTTGACAAATTTAGATGGCCCATCAATATATCACAGCTAGACTTACCAAAAAAATGAAGAACTAAACTCTGCTTTATACATGTAAACAGGGTTTCTACTCTATATTTTCATTGCGGGCTTTTCAGATGCGCTTTAGGTCCCAGTACAGGGTCAAGGTTGGAGATCGAGAGGTTTTTTTGCTGGATCCAAAATTGCCCCAGTAGGACAAAATTTGATCATGATTTGGGATTGTCTCTTAATGTAACCATTATCTTGTTTTCCATTGTATGTTGTACATAGGTCCAGGCAGAGCGGGAGAGGCGTATGGCTGAAGCAATGATGTTGGAGCGTCATATCATGCAGGCAAGAGCGCGCTCTATGGCTCAAGATGAAAAGCAGCTGAATAAAGCCGCAGAAGGATGTGATATTTACCATGATCTGGGATTGCCTCCAGGTAAATATAGAAGCCCCCCGTATTTTGTTCATTCATTCAGTACCACACTGTATAACAGAAAGTACCCATTTTGGACAAAAGTACCCTATGAAGAATTTGGAATTATCGTTGGTTCCTTCCTTTGTGTTGGCAACTGTTTAATGGGCTATTGTAAATCAGGAACTAAAGTACTCCTTTTACTACCCGTTTTCAAGTGGCAACTGCCCCCTTTTACTACCCGTTTTCAAGAGCCAACACAAAAGTGGAACAAAACATAATTCCCCATTTTTCAAGGATTTGTAAAACAGATCGCTGTTTAGGACGGGCTCTCGACCAATCAAAAGTGTGGAAAAAACGTAAACATGTGTGAACAAAACATAATTCCCATTTTTCAAGGATTTGTAAAATGTAGGATTTTATATGTCCTGTTCCAGTATTGAATTCAACATTAATTGACAATTGTGGTTTTCTGTTTTGCCAGTTGGATCCAACTTTCAGAACTGTCTGGATAGCGCGCTGCTGAAGAAGCATGGTTTGATTGTTCCAGAAGATTTCTCCACGGCTGAACCTCCACCTGCAGCAGCACCTAAAGGTACTGTCAAACTGCTTGATTTTACCAGTGATTTGATCTGCAAAGGAAGAGGATTTGGGAAGTTAAATAGTCACAAAACTGCCTATTTTACATTAATAGTAACAGTTCAACTTCTAGTTTCGCGAAATTGAGTGCCCTCAAAGACAGCAGTAGTTTTAAATTTGTGAAATAAAGTATACTACTAGAGCACTAGTACCTGCTACACTGGAGCACCTTTATTTCTTATTTCCCTTTGTTCTGGCAGATCTGTTGACTTCAAGATCCGTTACTGTAGGTGACCTCTAGATGACCCTTCTGACCCAAACATTTCAATCTGGTCAATGGTTCTTCAAATTTCAAACCAAATGTGATAGTTATAGAGTGTTCCGAAGTGAATTAACCCCTAACAAACCCCAGGTGTTCCCTGGCTGGCCTTAGACCCCAGCAATGTATTGCAGTTTTATCGATTGTTCTTTTACAAGTACCTTCAAAATAAGTATGACACAAAAAGCACACATAAGTGTGCATGTGCCTTGAAATAATATAGTGTAAGTTCACACAAATAGTGCAACACACACACAACACAAAAAGAAATTATTAAGGTACAAAGCCCGAATCAAAACCTGATAGCGATAGAGAGCGACCGTTTGCTCCAGCGCTAGGTTGAATGATTTTCTTTGAAGATCATGATCTTGGTAAACCTGCATGGAAGAAAGAAATATATGGTCTAGGCATTTTTCATACCCTGAACACTGACACGGTTTGAAATCAAATTATTCTACAATCATCAGAAACTATTAGTTGTTCCTAGAATTAAGATCTTTTTAAATACCTGTAAAATCCTACCTAGATCAAAGGAAGCAAATTCTTAATCAGTCTCTTTGCATATGTACTACCAAATTATTATTAGATTTTAGAATTTCAGCAGAAAAGAACAACTTTTACACTGTCACTTTATGAGAGACCAATCCAGCTCAAGACCAGCAGGCAAGATTGCTGTGGCGGTGTCTGCTAGCACCGTTTATATAGTGGTGTGGACCCAGATATATTTGAACCATTTAATCATCTGATGTGGGGTTTTTTGCAGCATCTTTACAACCCAGGTATGCAGAGGCTACAGAAACATCCCATCAGCATGTTGAAGAGAGATTGGAGCATGAACACAACAATAAATCCAAGGTATTTGCATTGATATTTTTGTTGAATTATAACACTCACCCTTCTAACAGTTTTGAAATTTTATATTCAAATATGTAGCTAGCATTTAAGATGTAAATCCAGCTTTAACAATCTGTGAGCATTATGTCAAGAGTTAGTTTGCGTGCCTTACACAAAACTTACATTATTTGAATTCAAGGTATGATTTGATTTTTAGAGCACTATAGAAATAATTGCACATGTAGAAATATTTAACATTAATAATTTGTGTAATACACAAATAAGGTAGTATACATACACACTAATGGAACATTGGAAGTTGTATTTCCATCCAAACCACTAGATCTAGAAAGGATAGTTGGCTTGTGAATTGAGGATCTAAACTTTCAGAGTTCATAGTTTTGAGGGGAAAAATGTATTTTCTTCCTACATTCTTACGTCAGAAAATGTATTTCTTTTCTATTTATACCTCATGTAATAAATAAAAGCAAGAAACAATGATAACACGAAATCTCATTGGTGAACAATTGGGACTTGTCGCGCGAGGTCCTTGCTAGAGAACGCAAAAGAAAGAAGATGAGCCGTTGAAAAAATGTACTCAAACTATTGTCACTGATATCAATTAATCAGGTGCAACGGGACTAAATTGTCCGTGCGTGCCTCAAATAGGCAATATTAGCTAACCTACATGAACTAGATATCATACACGCTCAGTATAGTAAAATGTGTACGTTTATATTTTCTCATAAAATTCCGATAATGACTTTAACTTAGGTTTTTACGGTGTACCAAATGCACCATGTAATATCGAAAAACGGTCGGGCGCAAAAACACCCAAGTGTAAACAAACTACAATACACGTGATCTCAGACTACACACAGTTAAGGCGGCAAATTGCCTATATTCAGAGCAACGTCTTGGTGTACCAAATGCACCATGTGATATTAAAAAATCGGTCAGGCGTAAAAGCCAAAGTGTAAACAAATTTCACTACACGCAGTTTAGGCAATGGCCAAAGTCAGAGCAACAAAAGCCCTTGTTCACTAATCTCGGCGAAAAACTATGATCAATTCTCAATACCATGCATTGAAATCTTGGAAAGTGATTAAAAATTGATGCCGGCGAAATTGCGGGCGGAGTAAATGAAATGGTCAGAACACGCCAGTCGTAAATAGATGAGTTCAAATGAATACCGTCGGGACATATAAATGGCCAGAAATATGCTGAAGTCCACTTGGGTATAACAAGTGTGCCCCGACCCTTGCACTTCCGTAAATATCTCAAAGTATGAACAATTAGAGAAACAGGGGGGCACATGTAATTATTTTCGTCAGACCAATCGTGACAAAAAGCGTCTACACCAGAAGTACCCCGGCACCAAAAGCGCGAATTGAATTGCTGTGCTTTGTTATTGGTAGGAGAAGCGAAGCGATCAAATGAATGGGGTCCCCATAAAAATTCAATCAATTCAAAAGAAGATTGATCGATCGACCAGTCGTCGTAATCTGTGACTCTACTTATACTGTCCGCGATAGTATTAATATCGCGCGGGATCCATTCAGGCAAGAGAACTATGTTATGCTTCAAAGACAATGCAAAAATAGACAAAGCTAAGTCATGCAAATCTGACTTTGTACTACCATGCATAAGAATGCGGGGGACGTTGGCATTATCAGTATACCACCTTACTTTCTCATGCGTGAGAACATCGCATAACTCAAGAAGCATTCTGTGAACAGCCGCTAATTCTCGCCACGTGGAACTGCGAATCTTTTCAGCCGCGGTCCAAGTGCCATTGATATTCAAATTAGGTGAACCTACAACATAACCACCGTAGCCGGTGTTACTTGCGTCTGAAAAGACAGAGCGTGACGGAGTGTGCTGATGCTTAATAGAAAATCCATTAAAAGAGTCCAGATTTAATTGCCAAAACTTCAATTCAAAAATAACGCAATTTGATAGGCAGTGTGAATCACTCCATGAAAACCTCGACTCAATAGACCGATACATAGCACGAGTCATGAGGCGTGTCACCGGACCAAGGGCTAGCGACATTGAAATTAACTGGCCCGTGACGCTAGCAAGCGCTCTTACTTGAATGGGTTTATCTTGCACGTGATCAGATAAAATGACCATGATGGAATTGAGTAATTTTGAAATTTTGGCCGCTGGAACTGAAAAGGTCAATGAACGCGAGTCGATTTGCAATCCTAAAAAGTTGATGCTACGATTGGGTGACCACAAACACTTTGTTTTGCTTGGAACAAAGCCGCTATTGATTACGCAGTCTTTAACAAAAGCAGAATTACGCAAAGCATACTCTAGACTGGGTGACACTATAAAGCCGTCGTCAATGTACATAAAAGAAGTAATGCCATGAGATCGAAAATAATATACTAGGGGTCTTGTGATTTTTGTAAATAAATAACATGCGCTGGAAAGTCCAAATGGTAGAACACGAAACACGAAATAACGTGTGGCCTTAGAATCAAATTTCCAAGAAAAACCAAGGTATTTTTGGTGTGGTGTAAAAATATCTACGTGATGGTAGCCCGACTCCAAATCAAAGCTAGAGTAAAACTGATCATGATCAAGAACTTGGGAAATATGTTTGAGGTCCTCATATCTGAACTTTGACTGGAAAACGTATTGATTTGGGTGACGTAAATCTAAAACGAGCCTTAGTTTCTTTCCGTGTGCAACGGTCAAAGGGTTGCAACAATATGGAGGATTATCGACCTCAGTAACACATCGCTTATGTAATAGCTCCAAAATGGCAGACGTTACAAAATCTGGGTGATCTAAACTGGATCTGTTGTTCTTTGCCATAAAAGGTGGCGGGTCAAAAATGAATGGAATCTTATAGCCGGAATCAATAACATCCAAAACAAAATTACTGGCTTTCAATTCATATTTCCAATAGGAAAAACAAGATTTCAATCTACCTTGTACTCCATCTGACGACTTGCGGTCACTTTGACGGTGCTCCCAGTCTCTAACTCCTATCGGTTGGTCTTGATCCTGGCTGTCCTTGACGCTGTAGTCCTCGAAGGGCGGGACATGATGTGCGGAGGTGACCTTGCAGTCCGCATTGAAAACAGGTGCGGTTGTCAAATGAGCTCCGGTAGGGGCGAAAAGATGGCTGCCGACGAGGCATAAAAGTAGACACAGGCCGGGCGGCAAAAGTAGGCGTGGCAGATCCATTGTTCCCGGTACTACGCTTTTTAGGCGCTGGCTTCTTTGCAGCTGCTGATTTTTCGGCCTGAAAATTGTAATATAATAATAGAAAACATTTTTGAGCATATTGTACAAGTAACAAACAACACATTTGACAAGCTATATCTGAAACAGTGAAAATGGAACGCAAAACATATGTCTCACCTTTTTAATGCGTTTTTCATCGCTTGAATCGGATGCTAAATCGTCTGCAATGTATTCTTTGACCACGCCCCAGCCCAAGTCAGATCTATCGGCTAGGCGTATAAGCTTTTGACGGTCTTTGATTTCTTTGACGGCCTCTTCAAGGTTGGTTTTAGCAGCCGTAATGTCGATGCTATCAATATTTCTAATAGCACCCTCGGCAAGGGAAAGAACTTTTTCGCAGAACTTGTATTGCTGCTGATTTCCTTCCCGTTTGAAGGTTGGTGGCTCTATTAACCGTTGTTTCTTACAAGCACTTTCCACTCTTGATTCTAACGAGTCCTGTAAAGATTGAATCGCCAGTAGGATTTGTTGGTTACCCTGTTGAACAAAGGCTGCTGGTTGTTGAACATAGCCGTCTTGTTGCTCTGCATCGGACATGGTGAGAGAACATACAAAAATAGGTCTACCAAGGATGGTCGCTTGACCGAGAGTGAGCAAACTAAAGCGAACCAATGAATCGATCATTGCATAATCGATCGAGTATTGTGTATCGAATACACAATGCACCTGTCGTACTAAAACGAAAAGAAATGTCACATCATGACGTATAGAGTTTGAGTGATGTAGTCCATTAGTATAAGCAATAAAAACTGAATTAGGCTGATCTACTAGCCTTGGATCACATAATAACAGCTTAAATGTCACTATGAAAAGCCCCATTGTAATTGAAGTCAATGAGGTGAGATGAATCAAGAGTTTCCAGTCAGTGTGATAAATGAGCTGATGATTGTGATATTGATTACCTGCATGTACAAGCCAAGTGCAAGTATAAAGCTTATGGTGGGCAATATGTGGTAAATGCCAGAGTCAAAATGTAATAATCTTCAAAAACACAGCCTGTGTGCATTCAGTTCTGTAAGCTTAATAAACAAAGCTGCCGAATTCGTGGTGTAAACAACCCAAGAAAACCGGAAGTTGGAAAACACAGCAAAATGTCACTAAGTAGGAACTTTCAGCTGGAAAACCTTACCACTCTGGTAGTTATGGCGTGCTTGTCCCGGGTGCTTGTCCTTGTAACTAATTACATTCTTCCAACCCGGCCCTGTGCCGAAGTACGTCAGGATCTTTGGGTAGTTTTCCATGTTTCTATTTTGAAGACAGGCTAGGTGATTACAGGTGATATTTTTGTAAGCTAATTCTAAGTACGACTATTTTTCAATGTATTGCAATGACAAGAATCCTGTTTATTTGAAATTCAACTTGCTTGAACAAATATTAGGATGGCAAATATTTGTCTTATTCTCTTGATGGTTTTTTGGGGGTCTTTAAAATCTGTGCTTGATATGGTAAACATCCTGCCCTATTTTTGCTGTTCTTTCTGTGCTGTTGTCAAGAATTACGAAAAAAGGTCTTGCTGAAGATGCAGAAAGTTGTGGAATGTCAGTGGTCTGGTATTGATCAGCTTTCTTGTATACACAAAATTGATCTTTTATGTTTTTCTTGATATCCACGTTTGTTTGTTTGTTTTTTAAGCTGTGGGAAACCATTTACACTTTCCATATAAAGTGTTGGAGAATTACATGCTTCCACAGGAGTAACATGTCTGTACTTGACATGGCCAGGGGCTTTCATTTCAAAAAGTCCAAATGACATTTTCTCGGACATATCAATAATTTTCTTGTCCTGTGTGGCAGCAAACCATGCACTTGTCTTATTGACTACTACACCAGAATCATACACTACCACTGGATGGCGGATGCCTTGCGTACATAGGCTTCATACCTATTGGCTATGATTGGATTCTAGGCTCCATCCTATCAGGCCATAGTCAAAAATCTATTGAACACAATTTGATGGTGGCTCTTGGTGTAGTAATTTGCCCTTATATTTTCCCCCTTTCTTGATCATGGCTTGTTTGATTTTTCCAAATTGTGAAGCTGTAAGCCTGTATGTCCTGACAAGCAAACTTCCTCAGTGCAATCTCCAATTGTTCACATAGTTTAAATGAATCGGTGCACTCTCCAATTGTTCACGCCAACTTTTTACCGGATGGGGAGTGTGAATGACGTTGCAGTTTTGTTACCAGCTAGTGGAGGTCTGGTTCAACTTCTTCAGATGGTAATTTACAAGTCACATGTTTATTAATGAACCTGATGACAGTTTGATCTTCATCCGTATCCAACCGAGGAGCGTCCTTTATCCATAACACACTATGCGCATGAGGAGATCCCCTTTGCTGAAATTATATATTCGGTACAATAAGTGTTACCTTGCCCTTTTGGAATACAGCATTCAGAGGATGGCTGAAATGCCACGCAGCAGTTACGGGATTGGAGCGCAAGTATTTACATTTTTCCTCACATGTCAAGTTGTTGATGTCTTCTTCAGTAAGTGTTAACCCAAGTTGGCGGGATCCACATCTGAAACTTCTGATTCAGCAGTATGCTCTTCTTAGTCTGAAATTACTTGACGATAAAAAAGCAAATAGTTCCTCATTTCTCTCTTCAAAATGGGTACTTTCTCTTTATTTTGCTTCAAGAGCATCCACAGATCCACAGCTTTTTTCTTCAGATTTCATATGGAACGTTTCCATCAGCAACTACAATAAAAGTTGTGGAAAGGTAACTTGTGTGATATATATACCAAAATAAAGGAACTTTACTGCATACAACTCTACATAGTCACCTTTCAAGAAGTGTTCACTGTGGATTACATGGTTTTTGCTGGGGTGGAAATTTTCTCTGCTGATTCTTGTAGTCCATTTCCCAAGGACAGTTGGGTTGCTGAAGGGAAATCGATTAACTTCATGGATGATGATATCATTCATTCTTCTAATTTGTGCCCTTGCAGTTCTGTTGTGATACTTGACTTGCATCGTAGGAGTCATATTGATGTGAACTTCATTTTAAATTCTTTGCCAATTATTTGGATACTGGTTGTCGACCCTCGACGCTATTTGTCGTTCTTCACCAGAAACGGCATATCGCTGTCTAC
>JAUMTS010104556.1:0-10301 GCA_032273385.1 Ophiopholis aculeata | reverse complement strand
AGGCTTCACTCATTTGGCAAGTATACAGCTAGTATACTTGCTGAATGGGTGGAACTATACCCTTTTTGGTCCCAAAATGCTTCCTTGCTTTAGTATGAGTATGCTTTCTTACTTCTGTGAGACTTAAACATAAGCAATGAAAAAAACAAAAACATTCAGCTGTTGCAAGGTTTAGACAAATAAAAAATCAGAATGGAATCTTAATGAAAATAGTTTAGAATGCATTCAATTCTGAAATACATTTCTAATGCTACATCAATAAACGACTTGCAACCATTTTGGTCTTTTCGGGAAAAAATGCAAACAATTTCTCAAAATGCATGCAGTAACGATTGAGAAACACTTGAACCAGGACGTGCTTTGCCAAATTTCCCAAACCGATATAAAGTATAGAGAGTTTTCACAACGGGATACGCACCCCCATACCCCTTTTTGCGAGCGTTTGTATAGGGAAAGGGTACTAAGATGGCCGCCATACCTTAGCAACAACTTGGCAACCACGGTACTGACGTCACATGTAAACCCTCTATTCAGCATGGTTATAGGAAGTATTTAAAAGGTTCAGTGTTGATTTCCCTTTTTACCGAAATTTTACAGCTCATTATTTGGTTTTACATAACCATTCTTGCAACAGCTGAATGAAGCATGCAAACAAAATAAAATAGAAAATCAAACTCAAATAAAAGAAAATGAAAATAGGGTGCATGATGAAGAAATGTGTAAAAATAAAAAGGCAGTTTCTTAACATAAAGGGTAGCATTATTCCAAAAACAAGCTTTACATCTGTGTTTTGTCATAAGAGTAACTACTTTCTCCAGAATAGCAGAAATAGAGTAAACATGTTAATTTAGTTTTGGTGTAAGGTACAAAATCACCACCTGTATGATTTATACACTGTTGTTGATTTTTTTCTTCTAATAAAATGAAATATTTAGTGAATTCCTTCATACTGTAAAAGTCTGAATCCATTAATTTACTTTTGTTAGAGACAGAATTAAAGTGAGTATTGAAATAGAGAGTTTGCCACAAACCTGATTGTACTTGAAAAGTAACAAAAAAAGTACTAGGACCTGAATTTTCTAAACACTGAGTATAATGCCCTCTTGCTGCTGAAAAACTATGTCAACAGTTCCTGAATTTCCTTAAAAGTATCATCTCTACTCTTTGAAATTGTTCACATTTTGATCTGCATTTTCCGACAGTATCACTCACCCATCAGCAAGAACTAATTTCACTAAATGTGAGAGTGTGATCAAGTCTTCAGAGTCAATCCTTTTCTACAATATTGTATCTGTTAGATCCAAATATTTTTGTAATTGTTAATTGACGGACACACAATTGTTTTATCTGCTCAAATTAAAGCAAGTACTCTATGTGAAGTTTTAAGAGCCTCGTGTCTTAAGATGACGTAAATTATTGCACTCTTACGCGCATTTCACATTAATAGTTAGTTCACTGATTGTACACTAAGGACTCTTGAGATAACATTTGATATGGTCTAGGAAACTAAAAAAAATGAAAAATTGCATATCCAAGCGCAAATATTATGTCAAATTGAAAATGGTGGAATTAAATAGACAGTTTAGAAAAGTTTTTGTGTATTTAAGTTGTGGCAAGATAAAGTAAAGGTTAAGACAACATAGCAATCAGAGCTAAGTTTTTAAGTTTGAATAGAAAAAAATGTTACACAATTATAAAAAAGTATGAAAATATAAATCATGATTATTCACTGCAAAAATGATAGATGTGACAGGGAGTTAGTAAACACACAACTACAACATGATAGGAGAGAATGAATACCGACGACATGAAAGCATAGAATTAAATATAAATGGTGAGAAAGAAATGTCAGCCATGTTTGTTTGTCTGCAACTTAAGAATGTCAGCCCTGTGTTTGACCCAGACTTTTACAATATGAAAGTTCAGTTTTAGATAGAAAAAGGTTTTCTGCACTTGGTGCAGTTTGAAATATATAAATAACAAATATGTTACAAAGGGATTTACACTTTTTTTCCAATATCAGAATTACATATCTTTTTTTTGCAATCAAAATTTGAATTTCATTTGAATTACATTTTAAGTATTTTTTGCTTAAAATTTAGTATTGTACCAAAAATAAAATATAGATGAACATAAAAATAGAACATATCAGACAGTTTGAAACTTACTCAACACTAAACATGTCAGAGTGCTGCATATTATTTGGTTAAATTATAACCAAATATATTATGTCAACTTGAATCTATTTTTCTTAAGTTGTCCTTTTATCATTTCCACATAAATTCCTATATCACATGCATATCAGTTGTCATTTTCAATAACTGCAAACCTCATCTGAGGGTTTAGGCACATTTCAGCATGCAAAACCACATCAACTGGTGTTATTGGTTAAAATGCAACTCTCATATTGCTAATGATGCATTGATTTGTAAAGCAAACTACATCTTGACTTCTACGGCTACCTACTGCCATCTATGTCTTCGATAGTCAGCCAAAAGTTAGCTTCTTGTATTTCTACGGTAGTGAATTATGCTTTTCTATGCAATTGCAACCTGGATATATTCCACTTAGGCAAGGGTCATTTTTAAATAAGTACGTATCAAATGAGTATACCAAAGCTTATATTGCACAACTATTTGTATGTCTGTAGTGAAAGTGGGAGGGATCCCGGGGATGCTATACTCCCAAATGATACTCAGTTATCCTTTGTTTAAGCTGATATCATCATGTGACAGAATGCACTGCATACCATACAAATGTACACAACGGGAAACATATGCATTGTATTCTATCAAATAATAAGATCCACTCAAATAAAGGATTACCTGATACTTAACAAGGAGTAACGATACAATGAATGTACGAGTTAGTAGAAGCCTTCCCAAAGGTGTACATGTCTACATACTAGGCTAATTGTCTACATTATAACAACAACTACGCACATTTAACTTCTAAACTTTCTTGTTTTTGTATAATTCTCATTTTACAAGATAAATTAAGAAGCCAAGTTAAGCTGTTAAGTTTTTGTTTGGAAGACATGGTATCATTTTGGCACTTCGGACGAGATGTATGGTCAAAAAGATCTTACTACGCACTTCTACTTCTAAGCCTCGGACACATTTACTCTATGAAAGCACCAGTAAAATTTAACTTCAGTGAAGTGTTATATCCAACTAATAAATAGTCTGACAAACAGGACTCAATTTTTGCCACATCATTGTCAATTGCTATCTAAAACAGTGGCAAGAACTACAAGAGTTCAGTTCTTGCATTATGTCGTGTTACGGTGAGAAATAATCAAGGCCTGTTTGTCAGACTTCTCAAAAATAAACTATACACTCTGATAAACATAAATCTCTGGAAACATCCCAATTATTTACAAAACAATCTCCAAATAAATTTCTCTTTGTACTAATAAGACTACTGTTTATATAGAATATTCAAGAATTTGAAATAAAATTTGAAATAAAGTAAAACTTTGACAAGATTTCATATTCGAGGCATAAAACTGCTGGCGTGTGTACAACAATGGAATGCTCATGATTTACAGGTATCATACACACATATAACAAATGTTTTGTATTTCAGCAATTTAATCTCAAGACTAACTCAAAATTTGCATTTTTGAGTGCACATAGATTGTCCCATGCCTTGTTCAAAATAAAACATAAATTGAGCCTTCTTTCACTCTTCCGTGAATCGGCAGAGAATTCTTGCTTGAAATAACCATAAAGATTCTCTCTCTCTTTTTCCTATAACATATACAACATTTCGTTAATATCATTATATTTAGTTCAAAAAAATAAATAACTATATAATACATTTCATGCATTCATACACAATGAATTTACAGCAGTTGATTTCTAATCTCTACTGGCATCCTATATTCTGATGGAAATGCCAATATGAATTTAGAGGTTGGAAATATTGAAAACGGGGCAAAGTTTACACAAAATCTACAATTTAACATTACTGCTACTCTCCAGTAATCACATATTTGCATAGACCAAGTTTAAGGCAATGGCAATTCAAATTCAATGTTATGGCAATTCAAAATATTAAACAAATTATCTTGTAGAGTTTTGAACATACACAATTTTTGTATCAAACTTCTGAGAAAATTGTGTAATTATTAATCATGTAAATACAAAATAAAACAATTATTTATGTTGGTACTTTTGAAGTGCAGAAACTGGTGAATACAGAATAAATACCATACTATTGGTACAGAATCTTAATGTTTTAATGAGCAATTAAGGACCCGAATACCCCAATTAGAGCTCCATGGCTCACAACGTCATTACAAAGGGCGGTATATGTGGTCTGGGATCTCTGGTAATATATCTATGGGTGGGACCCAAAGTTCACTTCCTCTAGAATTTGTATTGTGATTGTGTATATAATTAGTGATGTTACTACATACTGCTGAAAGTGAGGTATTTTACGGCAGTGGGCAGTGAAGTTTTAGCATACAATTTTAATTAAAAGACCTAAATTGATGACTTTAAACTCATAAGTTTGATTATGAAATTACCTTTTTTATAAGTGAATGGGCGAGTAAAATTTGGCAATCCAAAGCTTGTATGCAAAGATGGATAGATACAAGAATTTTATGGGGTAACTTTGAGTTAATTTGATGAATAAAACATCAAAAATATTTCAAACATGGAGAACAACAACGTCATTGAAAGGCTGGAAAATGCCTGATTTCCCTAAGAACACAATCCAAATTTTCCCCAAGACTCTCACTATTCCTACTCTTTTACCAACATTTCCCTCTGAAATTTCAACATTTCTCTAGAACCTGGTTCTGGATTTCCCTACTTGTTTTTCCCAAGCATGGGCATCAGGGGCTAGATTGTGTGAAAAAAATGACCAAAATAAATGTTAAATAAGCTGCATTAACATAAAAATAATGAGTAAACGAACAATGAAACACAAAAATATAAACTATCAACAAATAATGGGTTAATATGGATAATAATGCACCTGAGATTGATGTCTGGTCTTCAACACGGATATATCAGCTAGATGCTTCTCATTCTTCCTGGATTCTCTGGCAGAAAATTCCATCTGGAGATCCCGTCTCAATTTGGCAACTGCTTCGGCATGCTCCTGGTCTTTCTCCGCCCTCATCCTTGTCAGTCGGCTAACCCTCTCTCGCTCAGACTCAGACTTGAAAGAGTTAAATTCTTCAGAGTGGCGTTTGGTAAGGAACGACTGACGGTTGCGGAATTCTAGCTGTTGCTCTCGTAGGCTTACTTCCCATTTGCGAAGTTCTAAGTCTTTTTCTCGAAGATCTGATTCAAGAACGGATTTTTCTTGGATGAGTTGATGCTCTCGTTCTTGAAGGTGCTGCTCAATGTCGTGCAGTTCTGATTCAAGGAGGCGCTTCTGTCTTGAAAGTTCTTGCTCAAGACGATCTTTTTCGTGTAAAAGACTCTCAAGTTTGTCCTGTTCATGAATTTTACTTTGTAGCTCAAGTTTTTCTTGCATGAGCTTTCTTTCAATACCTTCCTTTTCTTCAAGCTTTCTTAATAAAACTTCTTTTTCTAAACGTAGTGCTTCCTCTCTGATGGAACTTTCGTCCAGAATACCTGAGAGATTTCCTCGCTGCTTCCGTTGCTCTTCCAATTGTTCTTGGAGTGACGTTTGCTGCTCTTGAAGTTTGGCTAATTGTTCAGCAAACACTTCTTGAACCCCATCTGACACAGAATCAGAAGTTCTTAACCTCTTTTCTGCGTCACTAGCTCGAGTTCTTAATTCGTCTTTTTCTTTTTCTAAGTTTGCATTGCTCTCTTGAAGAATTCCTATCTGACGTGTTTTTTCCGTCAGTATCTCGTGTTCTGTTTGCTCCTTACGAGCCAGCTTCTGCTGTAGATCAAGAAGTTCTTGCTGCAATGCATCATGGGAATCATGTGAATCATGGGAATGATATGAAGAATCTTCCATATGTGAAATACCGCTAGTCTCTTTTTCAAGAGCATCTTTTAGTAGTTTGTTTTCATTAGAATAAGTATCTTCAGTTTCCTGCAATTCCCTTTTCAGTCTTTCGTTTTCATTTTGCAGAGTTTCAAGCTCTTTATGCCTTCCAGATTGTCTAACTGAGCTCTCGTTCTTCAGCTCTAGTAACTGCTCGTGCAATTTATCATTTTCCTCACTTAACTCTTTTTCCACTTGTTCAAGATTTTCTAGTTTTGCTTGTAATGGTGGGACGGTCTCTTCCACCTGCCAGCGTTCTTGGCGCTCTTTCTCTAGACTATCCTTTAGGGCATTTATCTCTTTCTCGGTCTCTCGAACTTCACTCGTTGCTTGTTCCTGTTTGGCTTCTAATGTCTTCATTTGATCAAGAAGTGCTGCAATTTCTGCATCCTTCATATCTAAATTGTCCTTTAATGAATTATATTCTTGTTGTAGCTGGTCCGACTCTCTACTTCCTTCTACAACATCAGGTGGTTTATCCTGTAGACGTGACCTCAAAGTTTCACATTCACGTTTCACAGATTCTAGTTCTTGGCTGATATCAGCGACATCTTCTCTGCCACCATCACCTTCTGCTATCTGTTGCTGCAGACCAGATAGCTGATTCTTCAGCTGTTCTTCTTGTTTGTGGAAGGCATCTGTATGCTCTGCAAGTTGTTCTTCCAGGTCAGCATTTGCCTTTCTAAGTGAGTCCACTTCTTTCAATTGCTCTTCAACATCAGTATTGTTCTTTGTGCCCACTTCTTTCAGTTGTTCTTCCAGATCAGCATTCGCCTTTCTCAAAGATTCCACTTCTTTCAGGTGTTCTTCCAAATCACTATTGGCACTTTTCAACAAGTCCAACTCTTTTAGTTGCTCTTCCAGATCAGCATTTTTATTTTTCAATGACACAAGGTCTTTAAGTTGCTCTTCATGATCAATATTTGCAGTTTTCAACAAGTCTAATTCTTTTACCTGCTCTTCCAGATCTTTGTTCATCTTTTTCAGTGACTCAATTTCTTCCAGTAGTTCTTCTTCTTGGTAGGAGGCATCTGTCTCTTTAGCTACTTCCTCTTTAAGATCACAATTTGGGTTCTTTAAAGACTCTGATTCTGTCAGTTGCTCCTTCGAATCAGCATTTGCACTTTTCAAGGACTCTACTTCTTTCAAATGTTCCTCTTGCTGATTAGCAGCATCTGTGAGTTTTGCCAATTGCTCTTCCAGATCAACATTAGTCTTTTTCACAGACTCCATTTCTGCAACGGAGTCCTGCAAGTCAATAACTTGAGATTGCGCTTGCTCAAGTTCCTCTTTTGTTTTGTTACTATAATCTTCCAAGGAATCAATCTGGTTACTAAAGGCATCTCTTTCTCCTTCTAACCTTCCCTTCTCCTCCACACCTTCATCAATCTGTTCCTTCAAGGCACATATCTGAGTCTGAAGATCACTGATCTTTGCTTCATTTACTTTCTCTTCCTCTTCAAGCTGATGTTGTAGTTCTTCTTTCTCTTTCATCAGTTCATCTTTCTCCTTTAACAGAGTCTCCCGTTCCTCTGTCCACAGCTGATCATCAACATCATCAGCTTTGTTAGAAGATTCTCCAAGTTCTTTTCTAGTCTTCTCCAATATATCTGATATCTTCGCCTTATCACCTTCTAGATTGCCCACTTTTTCCTTAAAGTCTTGCTGCAGGTGAGACACTTCTTTCTCAAACGCTACTCTCTGCTCCTCACTCTGCTGAAGCTCACTCTTGATCTTTTCCAACTCAGCTTCAATCCCGCTTCTACTTTGTTCACTCTGGTCGGATGCACTGTCATGGAAGACATCGTCTATTCCATGTGAATGAACCGTTTGAGCCATTGTAGGCCTGACAATATCCGATTCAAAACTGGTGCTATTCTCTTTAAAATATTCCAGCTCTAATGTTAGCTCATTATTTTCAGCTACTAACCGATCTTTCTCTTCTTGGTAAGCCGCATCGTTGTGTCTTATCTGGTGCAGAAGAGCGTCTCTGGCTTCACTTAGATCTTGTGTCTCTCCTGAAAGCTGCTTGATAAGTTTGTGAAGATCAGGCTCATCTCCGACGACAACTTGCTGCTGTTTCTCTAATTTCTTCCTCTCTTCATTCAATTTCTCCACCAGCTCCTTCTCATTTGCCTCTTGCATTTCTTGTCTTAGTCTCTGCAGCTGAGCGATGAATTCCTTTTCCTTCTGATCTTTTAAACTCTCCACTTTCTGTAGATATTGCTCTTCCAATTGTTGTTTACACTCTTTCTTATAATCTCGGAATTCTATCTCTAACTCTTTCTTGAGTCTTGTTTCTGCTCTTTCATGTTCATATTTCAAATCTTCAATTTGATCTTCGTAGTCTTCTTTTATATCTTGTTCCTTTCTCTCTCGTTCTACTTTTATTTCTTCTTCCACCTTCCTTCTTACCGCCTCTTCATTTACTGCATCTTCTGAACCAGCGTTTTCTGATTTTAATTTCACTTCTTCCATATCAGTTCTTAATTGGTCTATTTCTTTCTCGCAATCAGATTTCTCTGACCTGAGCGAATCAGTATCTTTGGCAGATTGTTCTAATTTTGAATTCAAATTACATATTGCTTCATCATGTTCATTTTTGAGGTTTGCTAATTCATCTTCATACTCTGTTTTCATGGCATCAAGTTTGTTGGCATTTTCTTCGTTATCAGCGATAACAGCCTTCAAAGAACTGACTTCATTTCCATGTGCATCTTGTAATGCACAATAATCCCTTCTCGATTCATTCACCTGACTCTCCAACTCTGCAAGTTTCGAGATATTCTGTTCTGTAACATCATCAACTTTTTCCTTATGTTGTTCTTCAAGGTTTTGAACTTTGACCCTATGTTGTTCTTCCAGCTCAGCAAGCTTGGATTGGAGCTGATGTTCTTGTTGTTTATTCAAAGCTTCCAACTCTTCAGCATGATCTCCTTTCAGATTTTCCAGCTGTTGTTCATAATCATACACAGTCTGAGCTAACTTTTCTTTCAAATCAGCGAGCTCATCCTCATTATTTTTATCTTTTTCTGACAAGTCCTTTTTCAAATCTTCAATCTGCTTTTCTAATCCATCCACAAGTTTGTTGGAATCCGCATTGGCACTGATATGTCTTTCCAGATCTTGTACCTTCTGTTGCAAGATATCGCTCTCTTGCTTGTGCCGATCTTGTAGCTGCTCTTTGATCATAACAATCTGGTTGCCGTAACTCTCATCTAACTCTGCCTGGAGTCTAGCCATACTGTCATCACCAGATCCCAAGTCAGGATCGATGCCATTGTCTTTCATTATCTGATGGAGACTCATGATTTGCTCGGCACTGCGTCTCCTGGTGTCCTCCTGGGCTTCTAGACTTTCAGCCAGCTCTTGGGTTTTCTTGGCATAACGTTGGGCTAGGGTCTGCATCATATTGTCTTTTTCAGTTATTGTCTCTTGCATAGCGACAACTTCATTTTTGGTTTGGGATAGCTCTTCCGTCAAGTTCTTGGGGCCATTTTGACTCTCTAGAGATTTTCCTGCCTGTAGCACAAGACAAATATGAAAACACAAACAACATTGTTATTAACACTTTTTGTAACTTGAATGTGAATGTAACATTTAGTATTAATACATTTATAATTTGAAACTGATGAAGGAGTGTTTTACTGTTCAATATCGAATGAAAGCAATAGCAATTATGCCTGAACACTTTTCCACAATGCCTGCATTTTTGCATTATAGATACACAGCAAGTTTCTCCTATAACTATGTTGAATGACTCAATTCAAAGCTACACTGTGGCTACTTTAGGTTGGAAATTGTACAAGCCAGCCTGCGCCAACCTATCTGGCTGGCAATGCACAGCAAGCCTGCCTAATCAGTCGCTGTAAACATTAAAAATATGACCTAGTAGAATTGCTGTAGTTGCTCTATTTCTTTATAATTGTTGCTATGATATCATGCTAGTGTAAGTATGTTTTAACTAAACATTGATTCAAATGTAAATAAAACTTTACTAAAATCCAATTAATAAATTGTGAAAATCAATAGTCCCGACTCCCAAGTCGATAACAGCGGTCCTTCGCTGACTGCAAACAAAATTGTGAAATTTCACAGATTTAATGGCACTAGCAGGTCGAGCGCATTTCCACAACAAATATCTGCGCTTGGCTGTCTAGTTTTTTGTGATACCCTGGCCCAATTAGTGAATTTAAGAGCGCAAATTTGTGCCATACGCCCACTTATTTTGAGGCTTGATTGACCACCTTCTTTCGTTAAAATTACACATCTGGGATGTAAAGTGTACTAAATGATCAAACAAAATGGTACTGAGTAAA
>JAUMTS010104445.1:0-10302 GCA_032273385.1 Ophiopholis aculeata | reverse complement strand
TGACTTCTGTTGTCTTACTCGTAGCATATGTTAATACAAAGAGACAACTTTGAGATAGATAACAGTGTTCGTTTCCGACATTAACTACTGATAACAATATTTTTGCTTTATGTCATCTATCATTTGAGGTGAATTTATGAAATATAAAAGCTAACGACTGACACATTTCTTTTCTTATAAGTAAACATTGCTCTTAGCATTTTCAGAATGGAATTTGATGGGCAGGTAAATTGGGCAATGTGACATAGGACATTCATCACAGTTACATTGAGATAGAATGCGTATACGTACAAAGGTATCGAGCTAAATGGCATGTTGAATGAACAAAGGCAATTTTGATTTTGCATTTGAACAGTCTATCAATAATTTAGCTCAAATCTTCAATTTAATGAAATCTCTAACTTAAGACACGTTAACAAGGACTCTTGGTTAACTTGGTTTAGCATCAAATTCGCTAAGCTATAGTTCCAATTCCCGGGCCGCTGTTTAAATGCTTTTTCTGTTAGCTTATCACAAATTTAAATCAAACGACTGAGTGGTTGAAGGGGCCCAGTCCGATCTTTTGAAAAATTTACCAACTTTATGAGATTTTGGTGCCAAAAGATTAGTCATATTTTTCTCATAACCCATGTACAATTTTAAAGCTGGAATGTGTTCCATTTGGGAGATATAAGTGAAAACGTGCTCAGTTATGGTAACCATAATCAGCTTTACACAGTTAATATACAAACATTCTTCGTAAATCAAAACGGTTTAATGTAACTGACATTTGAAGTTATAGTCTCTTGAGTGATGCTTCATCAAATGAAATAGAAAAATCTATTTTGAAAAATCAGACTTTGCCCCTTTAACTAACCATGAAACATTAACCCAGAGTCCAAGACTATAGCTATGATGCAATCACCAACTAATCTCCAACTGTAAATTGATGGATAGTTGTAACTTTGAACGTTTCTGGCGCACAATAAAACACAATCAAAAGATTTGTGCATTACTCTAAACCATATCTCAATCAATGAACAAGATAAATGATTCAATTTGTATATCACTTCATATGTTTTAACAGTACTTGCCTCCAAATGCACTTAAAAGTAGATGACTATTTGTTGGATATTAATCACAAGACTAAGTGAGGGGTCAGGTTCTTGTACTTATAACAGCAGGTCAATCTGTTTTAATTTATTGACCTGAAACCTGGATTACTGTTTAAAGATTTAAAAACCTTTTTGTGAATTTTAGATGATTGAAATATTGGCCAGTACAAATGTACTTGATTCCAGGAATTAAGAATTGAAGCGAAATCCTTACGATTCTTTCTGCACGTTAAGTTTTTGAAAGTAACTTGCTAACATTTGTATCAACCTGTTCTTACAAAGAACTCAAGGATTCTGACAGCTGGAGGAATACAAGTTTCACTATAGTAGTAGTTTACAATATTTGTTTCAAATATCTACATTCAAGTATCTTCTATACTTTGTTTTGAGTAGCTTTATAAATCGAGCATGACTTCTAACATTAAAACTCCATAGTTTCTGTAAAATATTCTACCTTGTTTTAATTCCAATTCTTTTTGACAACAAATAGGAAAAAATAATTTGAATGTCTAGTGCAACATTAAACTAATGTCACACAATATGTTCAAGAACCCTGTCATGTTCCAATAAATATTCATGTCATCAAAACTCCTGAATCCCCAATTCAAAGAAAATCTCACCATCTACCAAATATGATTTATTTATGTTTTTATTTCATCTAAATGCTGTCTTTTTCATGCATTGATCAGTTCCCACAATCGCAGTATTCATACATTCACATGAGCAAATTCAAGACTAGCATGTTTAACATTCACAATGTGATAATATCAAACATTTTGAGATATATCTGTCAAAATATTCTCTTCATGTTGTAACAAATACATTGAGTCGTGAATAAACCATATGGCATAACATATCATGTGTTTAGGAATACCTCTATGGGGAGGTTTAAGTTCACACGTTCAATTGCTTGTGATAGTCAAAATCGTGCAAAAGATATACTCGAATATCACAGAACTAGGGCGCTTCACTAAGCAGTCTTGCGAAATGCATCAAAATCGGTAAAGATAAACCACATAAAAATGCAATAAATTTATAATAGCCTGTCCGTAAACTGACCTTTTAAAACAATGTATTGTCTTATAACACATGACAGATCGTGCACAGTAGACATTCGCTTTTATTACGGTGTGGGGAACTTCATCTCAAGCTTAATCATTTTTAAATTTCTTAAACATTGTAATTTAATTAAAAACATACGGTTGAGTTGTATTGACTGTATCTTTCAAGACCTTTATATTTTATTGACCATGCAGCGCTGTGTATGTCGACTGCATTCAATAACCATTCCTAAGTGTCCTCTATCATTTATTGCTTCACGGATGCTACTTCTTATTTCAAGAGGCAATCTAGACTGAAAGATTGGTTCAATAAAAAATCTCCAATTCAACATTTCATTTCATATCGTATTCCTTGGTGATGCAAGACATAGTAAGCAAAGGGGTTTCCTCCCTGCTGTCTCTGTCTATATACCTAGCCATCAATACAAACATAGTTGAGTTCCTTTCCTCCTTGTATCAACCCTTACAGCCAGATAATAATATAAGAGCCACTGATAACTTTCTGGAATTGCAAGGGAAATATAGCCTTAAATCACCACAAAATCAGCTTATTATTCTTGCATTTTCACATTCTAAAGCTAACATTTGTGTGCGATCAGTGTAGCAAAGCTACTGTTATCCTTTGGGCTTTTTGCTTTGGTTTCAAATTTCTTGCCCGGATGCATTGTCAGATGATAGTCCAGACTACAGGTTTGTTAAAACATAGCAGTATCAAATGATCACAGCAACTACACAATGTTACCATATATTATCTAATAGAGGCACATCATATTTCACGCAAATTGAATGGACTATGAGGCAATTGTTGGGATGCGTGAAACCAGGAACCATTATTGCTAGCCCCTCAAGTGCAAGGTGTTCAAGGTCCGACCTTTGCAAACACTTATTACACAATGTCGATATTTGACGGGAAAAAATTGAATTTTGAATTCATCTACAGAATGCTATCATATTTTATCTAATAGAGGAACATCATATTTCACACAAATTGAATGGACTGTGGAGGTAATTGTTGAGAAACGTGAAACCAGGAACCATTATTGCAAGGCCCGCAAGTCCCGCCTAAAGTGCAAGGTAGTCAAGGTCCAACCTTTATAAACCCTTATTACATCAAGTATATGATGTCGATATTTGACGGGAAAAAAACAAATTTTGAATTTATCACTGAGTAGGGCTAGTGTCAATCAACCAATGACATTTCATCAAAATACAAACCAGTGAAACTTCCCAATATTTCTCTCATTACTGAAAACAGACAATTTATTCAAAAGAAAGTAAGGAGGATGGCGAGTGTATCGCTTTAAACTAGTAATAATTGCGACATTCCGTCCTTGACAGCTAATAAAAATGATGCATCACACTTCTGAACAAAACATCCACCTACACAGCCATAAAACAAATGAACAATAATTACTCTTCTACATCAGTAGTCTTTGCGCACTATTAACTTCCTCATACCCGTCTTCAAATCTATATTACATCAATAATTTTCAGAAAATTGTGCACACTTATCTGAATTCTCTGAAGTATCAGATGTGGCATGACAGCGCAGGCCATTAACAAATATATCTTGCAACATTACGCACAAATGCAGCATTACGAAAAGCAGAAAAAATCAAATAAAATAGATAAGAAATCTGCTTTTCATCAAATCAATAGCATGCCAATTCTCATCCAGGTGTTTGCATTTTGAAGACCAATTGACTTGAATGTTATTTCGGGTTGCTAAGCAACGCAATGTCGCTCAAAAGATAACATTCACATTTGAAACAAATGCCTTTCCCCTCCTGAATCTGAATCAGTAAATTGAGTTTCCAATGCACCTGCGGGATGCCAGCTCTCCGCAGGTGAAACAGTCTCTTCACTGCTAGAATGTTTGTTCCATATCATTAGCTCTATGAGTGTGAATAATTATCTTAAACACTGACAGTTATCTACTGGAAAACTGAACAGTTGGTATTGACACAATGAAGTTGCTCAACTGCTCAACTCAGCTTGCATTGTATTTTAACAAATTCAAGTTTGATCAAGAAAGAAATGGGTAACCTACTTCACACTGACAAAAATATCGACTGAATGCAATTGTGTAAAACAAACAATTGCTGCTGTGTAAATAAAAGTGGTTGCCATCGGAAAATTAACCTGATCCGCTCTAGAAATTGGAAATGGCTTTCTGTTATAATGCTACAGTATTAATCATTATCTTTTGAAAACAACATGACAAAGGGAAATTTAAAGCAATTTTGGAAAAATCATTTCTTGGGATTTAGGAGCATAAATCTTGAAAAAACACAGCCACTATTGCGTTTTCCAAGATTTCAACAGTCAGCAATCAATGTAAAGCTTATCACTCAAGAGACTTCAACTGAGTCTATTCACAACACTGGAGTGAGCAGACGACTTGTAAAAATAGCCATTTTCAAATTCAAGTACTTTATGGACTAGAAGAGATTGCTTACTTCGCTTACAGTTGACATTTTCTAATAAAATACGGTTAAACGATTGATCTAGTTTTAACCGGTAAATAAAAACCATTAAGGGAAAACATTTAAAGATAATGTAACAGTTACTTTCGCACGAAATAATGTTCTATTATGCCAGACAGTATTGAGCCATTTTGTATTTCGATTACCAATGTATTCTTGACATCGATGTAGCGCCTTTGAACTTCACTCCAGCTGGTACCGCAAGGGAATTATTGTTAACACAGTAAGAGAACCCAATTGATTTCTTCTCACTATCTTTACACCGGTCAAAAAGGTGTTCAATGTAAAATATCCCTTACAATGCTTTTGTGCAGCACAGTACGGCAGGTTTATCTCGTTTACAACGAGCTATTGCGAAAAATCAAAGTGAGGTCCTGGCGAAGGGAAACTCAAGCATGGATTTCTGACTACACAACCATCAGGGGGCCTGCCCACAGACACTGTCTTACTTATTCTTACACAATAAGGGAGTTTAACTACCTGTTCACCATTTTGTGGAATAAATACCCAAACCAGCATGTGCTTGTCAGTAATGTCAGACTTTGAAGACATTCTACCTGCTTTTTGTTTGCTTATAACATTCCTCAATAATCATGCGGTAATTCTGGTCTAGTTTCGAAAACAAAAAATTAAAGGGACGCTGTACGGCCAATGCTTAATCCACTTTAATAGAAGCATCCGATGAAGATTAACAATGGCAAAAAATAGACCGACCAGTTCAGATACATTTAAACTTTTGAGGACATGGAGATTTTTCACCTGTTATATGAAAAACCTGCACATCAGGGCTGACCGAAGTATTCTTGTCAGACATTGACAGCAGTGGACACAAGCACCAGGCCATATTCAAGGGTCATCCCACCTTGAAGTGACATCTCTGTTTCTAAAACTGGGCACAACATGTAATCTAATCAATCCTTTGACACTTGTCTGATAGCAACTGTTTGCAGCAGCAGGTGATCGCTCATTGTTTTCAGCTTTTTACTCGTTCCGTTTCTCTAACGAACAACGACCCCAGTATGTACCACCCACGCCATTCCCGACTTGGTGCTGTCTGCGCAATTGGTCATTGTTTTTCAAGTTTTTCAGAGTTCTTAAACATACCTTTTCTCAAGTGAACACCATCCGCAGTATGGATCACCCACGCCATTCCCAACTTGGGTGCAGTCTTCACAATTGGTGTATTTCTCACATTCTTCAACTGGGACCTTGGTGATCTGGAAAATATAAAAGGAAAAAACAACTCAATAAATGTTCTGATACTTTATAGAGAGAGAGAGTCGACAGTACTTAATATACATATCTGTAATACAAATTTCCATCAGATACAGCGACTGAAGAAAACCAACCAATATCCTCATACGTACACTAAACCAAATGATTGCTTTTAGATATATTGCTTTAGACTCATGGGGTATATACTATAGCTAGCTTCTATTCACTCATGACATTTATCAAATGCATGAAATGAGCAGTGATGATTTGAACTCACAGATCCAATATTGCTTTGACATGAATGTGTCTGGGGCAAACGCATCAAAGTTTTCAAGGTTATTGTAGTAAAATGTGTACTTCAAATAAAATATTCCTTGACAAAAAGACATATTGCTTTTGTTTTGTCAATGTCAGACAGGTTTGGAACAAGACTAAACTTTCAAAAATGTATCATATTTTGACATGCGGAATATTGCCAATTTCACAGGGTATTCGTACTCAAATGTGTAACTTAAATTCAGGAAAAGATAAATCCCTTTTGTTTTGTTAATAACTAGAAACAAGACTATTCTTTCAAAAATGTATTATATTTTGATAATTTCTTAATTTCTCAGGGTATTTCCTTTCTTTATCATTAGAGTAACAGTGATTCATTTTGGCTGTGAACAAATACAATGAAACTACATGAAGTCTGTCAACAAAAATATTTATAATTGGTGAAGTTTCGCATTGTACCTCGCTTGCATTAATCACTATCCTAATGATCTTGTTATCACTATATATTTTACATTCATATTGACTAGCTGTTATGACAACATCAAAACATTGCAATATACCCTGGTATATTAATGAGATACCAACATAATCTATCACCCAATATGGTTAACCATGATCATCTTAAACATGCCTTACTAACCACAATGCACCCATGCACCATAAAACAAAAATATCATGCAGACCAGCAGAATTCTCAAGCATTCATGCCGAACCAATAACCAACCCGAGCATTAAATAAAACAACATTGCAACTCACACGGAACCCTTTAAAATTAAACAAGCATCATAAAGAATACAAATTAAAAGGCAATTCGTCAAGCCGATCCTTTTTAATAGGTCCCCATTATTACATTATTGCTTTATCATCTTGAGTAGATAGCAACCCAATAAATTCTTTTGCATCAAGATGGTCGTTGCCTGTGCTTTATATTCGGTGCATGTAATAACTAACCTACTTAGTGTGTGTCTAGTGATTACTCCATATTAAGAGCTGATATTAATAGCATTTATACAAATATTTTAAAGTCAATACTGCCAGGAATATATAGGAAATAGTTGTATGTATAACCATAATATATGTTTTCATATCCGATCTTTTCAAGTTGGTAAAACCATGAAAAACATTGCTATGTTTTCATTAAATATTCAAACATAACACAATTCCCTTACCACTTGCGCATAAACAACACATGGGTGGACTACCTAAACATGTTGTGGTGGTAAACCTAGCATATGAAGTATGTTTTCTTACAAATATGGTACAAACTGACTCCACATAATTGATTAACATTTAACTCAGTTTAATTAATTTTTATTGCATTCATTAATTCCTCTCAAGAGGACTAATTCTGAGAGCCTTAGCTGTATGTATTTGTCAGACAATTTTGACATTGTTTTCAATACTTTATGGAGTTGTCATGGAAACACATAAATAAAACTTTCCAATAATAGTACAAGACTGTATCAAGTACTTCATGAATTTTCCAACAGCTTATTTACAAACCACTTGATATCTTTTTACCTCGTTCATCACCAAAGCAAATCTGGGATATATTTAGAAATGAGCATCAATGAATACATTTTCCAATCACTCAGACCAAAACGTCTGTGTAAATATTAGCGCATATTGTCTTTGCGTTCTTTATAACCCGTGCCTCATTTGGTAATTGATTAATCAACAAGCGTGTGATGTACCGGCTTATTAAACATTTATAGTAATAAAAACCTTCGGTAACAATACTTGTTTTAGAGAAAATGTGAATTGAAAAATCAATCCCCTTGCTAACATACTGCATTACTGGAAACAGTGAAATAGTCCAGCTGTGTTCGCATTGATACGCCTGCAATGTTTTCTATTTGAGTCAAATCAAATTTAGGCTGACGACTATGCATGATGTTTGATGCCAATGTAGGTATGAACCAGCCAGAGTTTGCTTAGGTTAATGATGACTGAGGGAGAACATGAGTTTGCAGACATTGCAGTCATGTCTTTCACCTATGACTTTATCATTTGATATGATCACTGTCTATTATAGTTGCAAATCTTGAACATGCTGTTGAAATCTATCATCTGTGACTTCTCAGGGGGAACATGGAGGTTTCAAGAAAGCTCCAGACAAAATGTGTTGGAAACGACAATCATAGTACCCATAGTATCCAATGTTACAGACTTTCGCTTAAGAAATCATACTTACGAGAAGGATTAAATGGCAATCATAATAATTATGTTAAAATAACAATTTGCAGTTCCATTTTATTGAGTAATGATAACAAACTGAAGGGAAATTGAAAAAATTAATTTGAAAAGGATTCATATTAGCATGTTGAATAAAATTCTTCAAAATCTTCCCTTTTGAGTGACAAATTACTTGTACTTGCTCAAGAGAGTACCCAATTTCCTGTGTGAATTTTAAGCAAACATTCCCTTTCAACTATTTGCAATATGGTTTAGGTATTATGTTCTCAGAGTAGGTTGTGAGAAACTATTTTTACATTTCATGATTTTCAACGTTTTGGCAAATTGGATCTAGGTTATCTTCATTTTACAGAAGATGAGTCAAATAAATGTAACTGCGTCAAATATGGTTATTTTTAGACACTTGTGCATTTTCTATGTTAATTTGCTTCTACAACCTTTTCAAAAATAAAACGCAACAAAAAACAATTATTTTATGGAACAACACTGTTAAAATGTTGGATATGCTGTTAAACCTGTTTAAATATTGATTCTGTCTAAGAAGCATGACAAAGTTCAATTTTACAACATCAATTAGGGCAAAAAGCCTTGTTTTATTATTGATGAACTTGTCTGTTGGCTCATGATAGATATAATAAACAAGACAAAGCAATGAATTTAAAATAATCAAAAAGTGTCTCTCATGGACTGGAAATGAATTTAGCAAGAAATTGAAGTAATAAAACTATCCATCCAGCTTGCCCATTTCACTTATTGTTTTCCATCAAATCACCATTGGCAATAGACTGGTAGATAATTCATCTGACAAACTGATGCAGTTAATGTGCGATGCTTGTATCCATGCAATCTGTTAACCTCTCTTTAGTCACATTCTATCAGTGAGGAGAATGAGGGCCTCTTGCTCACTCAGCACAGCAGATTGGTTTCGGGCATAGATCAATCTAAGTAATGCATCAAATGACCCATGCGCAATTTCAACATAGTTAAGAACCATTGGCTAATGGCTAATTTGCAATCATAAATCATGACACCTTTTCAAGTTAACAGAGCAAGTTTCAATGCAAATTACTTCAATTTCCAACTTGGAACTGTTTTTCACACATCCCTAATGCTTCAATAAAAAGAAGCCAGGTCAGATTTTTTCAAAATTCAGTTTTCTATTTCATTTGATGGAGCATCACTTAAGAGACTTTAATTTGAAATTTCAGTTAAATCGGTCAAACCGATTTTATTTATGAATCATTTTTGTATATTGCAGTTATTGATTTATATGATTACCAATCTTACCATAACTAAGCAATATGTTTCACTTATATCTCCAAAATGGAACACATTCCAGCTGTAAAATTTCACATAATTATGAGATAAATATGACTAATCTTTTGGCACCAAAATCTCACAAAGTTTGAACAAGTTTCAAAAGATCGGACTGAGCCCCTTTAAATGCAATCAATGCAATGTTTGAAAATTTATAGTTTGTTAAAACACTTTGTGGCAAATATTTGTGGTAATTAACAAGAAACAATTCTGTCACCAAAAACAAGACAGGTTTAAACCAAATAATTGGAGCATCAACTGCCTCATACAAAGAATGCAGGAAAAACAAATTTCAGTCCAAACCAACATCATTTATACCAAATAATTGGTAGAATGCTTTGTTTATACATTCACCAAATTATTCTTAGACACATCGGGACTACAGGATACCAAACTTCATTTCTAATATTGAAAATTCTAAAATGTGTGTGGCAGCATCAATCAAATACATCATTAAATATGGACCAGTTTAACGATTCAAAATTGAATTGCAGAAAATTCACTAGACTGTTTGTTTACAAGTTCAACTTGCAAATAACATCATTAGATCACCACAAAGCCATTAACTGACATGTGAATTGACATATTCATAATTTAGCTGCCATAATCATTTGCAATTATTTGAATGCTACACAGGATGAGTTTAAACATAACCT
>JAUMTS010104444.1:0-16347 GCA_032273385.1 Ophiopholis aculeata | reverse complement strand
GGAACTTTAGGCTGGACCAGTGTTCAGCAGAATGTCTTTAGACAACAATGCAAAGAAATGGCATTCCTAGAACTTTGTAGTGGTGCACTGAATAAACCACGTTTATATGACTGAAAAGGACTTGTAAACAATAGCTTCCATTTTGAGATTTTACGTAAGGCAGCCATACGTGCCCAATGTGCAATCGTAGAACCAAGATAGAGGGCGCCATTCAAATTGCGGGATAACCCCAGACGGTGCTAGACATCATGGCAGATAACAAGAGCAATAAATCTCATAGTCATAGAAGTAATAGAACAAAGACAAGCAGAGGTTCAAGAAGTGCAAGTAGCGCACAAATAGCCATAAAAGAAGCGGCTACAAGAAAGGCGGAGTTAAAATGCAGACAGCAGGCTTTAACAAAGAAAATGCTTCTAGAACAGGAAGAATTACATGTTCAGCAACAAAAGGAAATTCTAAATGTAGAAACAGAGCTTCTAGTGGAAGAAGCAAAAATTGCGGTACTAGCAGAATTTGACGAAGAGTCCAGCCAGGGTTCGTCAGTGCATTTGTCACTGCCTGATATACCCAAACAGCAAGATGAAGGACAGGTGAGAAGATGGTTAGAAGAAACTAATGACAGCCGCAAAGACGATGAAAGAAATCAGCGGGATGCCTCTGTAATAGAAGTAAAGAGAGACTACACAGACTACTTATTATACGAGAAAAAGCAAATAGAGTCCCGGATGGAGCCACCAGTAGTACGCCAGAAATATGGATTTCAATTTGAAGCAAGACCTCCGGTAACTATTGAAGGAACCTGTTACCAGTCATATGAATTGGAACATGGATCAGCCTTTGACAAGTGCTAGAACACATCTTAAACAAGATTTAGACAATTCACAACCACCGCAGCATGACATAGCAGTTCAAACCAATCGTGTACCATTTAGCCAACCACATGCTACGGTAGACAGTACCACGTCACCACCTCAGCCTGCCCTCTTAGACAGTTGTACTCCTGTGCTACAGCGGAGACCACTACAACATGCCACATCTTGGCTACCATTGAGCCAACAACCACAGAATACCACAATGGATAGACATCCTCTGATATTGAGCCAACGGCTACAGTATGCCACAGCAGAAGGCAACCTGCTACCGTTGAGCCAACCACCGCAGCCTGACATAGCAGTTCAAGCCAATCGTGTACCGTTGAGCCAACCACATGCAACAGTAGACAGTAACTGGTTACCACAGCAACAAGCCACGGTATATAGTTCATCGCCGCAGCAAGCAAACAACCAGTCAGAGATGGGTCAACTCACGAGGCTATTAATCAAACAACAAATAAGAGCATCTTTGCCACAACAACAAATCCACATCTTTAGTGGTGACCCCTTGAAGTATACTACATTCACAAAATCTTTTGAGTTTGGAGTAGAGGACAAGACATCAGATGCAAGAGAGAAACTAAATTATTTGAGCCAGTATACAGCGGGAGAAGCAAAAACATTGGTAGACAGTTGTTTACATTATGAAGACCCTGAAGAAGGTTTTACCAAGGCTAAGACGCTTTTAGCAAATAAGTATGGAAATTCCCACAAAATAGCGCAATCAATAATGAAGAAAGCCAACAACTGGCCAAAGATCAAATCAGAAGATGCCAATGCACTGAATCAGTTCTCACTTTTTCTAGCAGAGTGTGCAAATATGATTGGCTCAATCAAGGCTCTTGGCCAACTTGATCATCCCAGCCACATAATGATGTTAGTCGAGAAGCTGCCGTTTAGGATGCAGTCAACGTGGCGCACCAAGGTGTACGAGTTGGAACAGGGAGGAGGATCGGTAGAATTTGGAAACTTTTGCAGCTTCGTAGCAAGGCAAGCAGGTATATCTTCACATCCTGTATATGGATCAATTGGGGATAAAGGAGCCAGAAATGACACTACAAATAAATCCACTGGAAGGAGATCAGCCTTTGCCACTTCTTGTGTTGAGCAAGACAATAACCAAAGTAAGAAATCAGGTTGCTTATTCTGTGGACAGGGTAGTAACCATAACATACTTGAGTGTAGGAAGTTCAAGAAGATTGATAGAAAAGAGAAATCTGACTTCTGTTTTAAGCATTCCCTTTGCTTTGGTTGTTTACGGAAGGGGCACAACAAGAAAGAATGTAAACAAAGCATGACCTGTAAGATATGTGATAAAAATCACCCAACTGCACTGCATGACTACAGCAGAGGAAGTAAAGAAAATAAGACAGACAAGAAGCAAACAACAGAAACAGTACCACCAGCACAGAAGGTGACCGCCAGCACTGGGATAATAGGGGCCGGTAAGCATAGCAGTGGTAACCCAATGATGGCCATAATTCCAGTATTGGTTGGAACAACTTGTGGTAACAAGATTTCCACATATGCATTTTGTGATAATGGATGTGGAGCAGTGTTTATTGACAGAGAGTTGAGAAATGTGCTCAGAGCAAGAACAAAGGCTACCAAGCTGTTACTGAGAACAATGAATTTACAAGAGATGTTAAACACAGAAACCATTATAGACCAAGTACAAGTAGGCCACATTGATGGCACAGGCAACATTGATTTGCCTCAAGTATTTGTAAAAGATGAGCTACCAGTGAGTTTAGATGATGTACCTACTCAAAGTGATGTCAACAAATGGGATCATCTGAGACAGATTCAGCTTCCCAGACTAACCACCAACTGTATACCAAGAGTGACAATGATCATAGGCTGTAATGTACCTGCAGCAACCATGCCATTAGAAATTGTATCTGGTGAGATGGGAGATCCGTATGCAGTTAGGACACCACTGGGCTGGCTTATTTATGGGTTACCGGGAAAGTTTGCTGACCAACAGGAAGTGGAAGTTAACTTTTGCCGTATAGACAATGTCAATGTACAGACAGGACTTGAACAAATAAACCAGAATTTGCAGACTTGTATCAACATGGATTTTAGTGAACAGCCCAGAGAAAGCAAGCCAGAGTTATCTGCTGATGACAAAAGGTTCTTGGAGATAATGGCGAACTCTGTATCCAAGAAGAATGGGCATTTTGTGTTGCCACTACCATTTAAGAATGAGTCTGTAAACATGCCAAATAACTACAATCAAGCAGTCATGTATGCTCGCCATATGCACAGAAGACTTGGTAAGAATGACCAGCTGCACAAAGAATACAGCAACTTCATGGAACAACTGCTAATTAAAAATTATGCAGAACAAGTGCCTCCACAAGAGATCAACAAAGACAATGGAAGGGTATGGTACATACCACATCACGCAGTAAAACATCCACAGAAGAATAAAATCAGAGTTGTTTACAACTGCCCAGCTAGCTTCCAAGGAACATCATTGAATCAACAGCTCCTACAGGGACCTGATTTAACCAATCAATTACAAGGAGTTCTCTTGCGATGGAGGAAAGAACCAATAGCTGTGACTGCAGATATCGAGTCCATGTTTTATCAGGTCAAGGTCAGACCAGAAGACTGTGATATGCTTAGATTTTTGTGGTGGCCAAATGGAGACCTCACCAGACACATGCAGGAATATCGCATGCTAGTCCACGTATTCGGTGCAGTTTCCTCACCTAGCTGTGCCAACTTTGCACTTAGACAAATTGCAGAAGAGTGTGACCTGACCAAGCCTAAGGTGGCGGATGTAATCCGGAAAGCCTTTTATGTTGATGATATGCTGAAATCATTTTCTTCTGAAAGTGAAGCAGTGGAGGTGTCCAAAGATACCAAAGAGACGCTACAAGCAGGAGGATTCAACCTGACAAAGTGGCTTAGTAATAGCAGACTGGTAATACAAAGTATGTCACCGGAAGACAGAGCAAAAGAAGTCAAGGACTTCGACCTGAGAAGTGACATCCTACCAACTGAAAGAGTCCTAGGAGTACAATGGAATGTACAAGATGACAAGTTTGGCTTCTCATACAAAGAAGTGAAGAAGCCACCAACCAGAAGAAATATTCTATCAATTATGAGCAGTCTTTATGATCCTCTGGGAATGGTAGCACCTTATACCCTAAAAGCAAAGATGATCATGCAGGAACTATGCATAAAGAAGACTGGATGGGATGAGGAAGCTCCACCAGACCAACAAAGAGAGTGGGAGTCATGGACTAAAGACTTGATGAGTTTGGAAAGGTTGAAAGTTGATCGCTGCTTTAAGCCAAAAAACTTTGGACAACCTGAAGAAGTACAATTGCACCACTTTGCGGATGCTAGCACCAAAGGATATGGAGTGGTAACCTACATCAGGTTTATCAACGGAGAGAAGATCCATTGTGCTTTTGTAATGGGGAAAGCCAGAGTCTGCCCAATAAAGAAGGTAACTATTCCCCGCTTAGAATTGACAGCTGCTAGAGTTGCAGTTAGAGTGGACGTGCAACTTACGAGAGAGCTGAAGGGACCAGGCTATGATGAGATAAGATCTTACTTTTGGACAGACAGCCAAACAGTCCTGAAGTATCTCCACAACCAGACCTCAAGATTCCACACATTCGTGGCCAATCGTGTTAGTGAAATACAAGAAACATCACTTCTATCTCAGTGTCGCTATGTTCCTACAGAAAGTAACCCTGCAGATGAATGCTCCAGAGGGTTAACTATGAACCAATTGTTGGAGAGTCAAAGATGGTTCGGAGGACCAGACTTTCTGTGGAAAGAAGAATGTATGTGGCCGAAACAGCCTGAGCTGACAGCATCACTTTCTTGTGAAGATCCTGAAGTAAAAAGATCAGAAGTACCAACCAGAGAGACGCCCATCAACGTAGGAGTTGTAGTGGTGAATCCTGAAGACATCCAAGATCCAGTGAACATACTTGTCAACTACTACTCAAGCTGGCTGAAGTTGAAAAGAGCTGTGGCATGGTGGCTTCGTCTAAAGAAACTACTGAAAAATAGATCCAAAGCACAAGTGACAGTAGAAGAACCAAAGCACCTGACAGTTGAAGAGCTACAAAGTGCAGAAAAGGCGATAGTTACATTTGCACAAAAGCAGTCATTCCCAGCTGAGATTGAAGCGCTAAGAGAAGAGAAGAAGATCAAATCTAATAGTAATATACTCAATTTGGACCCTATGTTGAGCGACGGTGTTCTCCGAGTAAGAGGGAGACTCCACAACGCCCGTATTCCAGATGACGCAAGACACCAGATAATTTTACCCAAGATACACCATGTCACTGATTTAATCTTGAATCATGTCCACCGGAAGTGTGACCATCAGGGACAAAATCACATGCTAGCTTCAGTGAGACAAAAGTACTGGATTCTAAGAGTGAGTCAAAGAATCAAGAGTCTAGTAAAGAGATGCATTATATGCAGAAGACAAAGGGTCAAAGAAATAACCCAGAAGATGGCAGATCTTCCTGCCAAACGTCTCAAGCAAGATGATCCACCCTTTAGCAGCACTGGTATGGACTTTTTCGGGCCATTCGAGATTAGACAAGGCAGTCGAGTTACAAGAAAACGCTACGGCGTAATCTTCACATGTATGGTCACAAGAGCTGTACATTTAGAAGTAGCTGATACCATGGATACGAGCTCGTGTGTGAACGTTCTGAGACGATTCATCGCTAGAAGGGGGCAGGTCAAGGAAATCACCAGTGACAATGGAACAAACCTTGTGTGTGCCAACAAAGAGCTAAAACAGTCAATCCAACAGTTAGACGAGCATACGATACAGTCGTTTACAAGTAGTAAGGAGATCCAATGGAGATTTAATCCTCCAGGGGCATCCCACCATGGTGGTGTTTGGGAAAGGCACATTAGAACCGTACGAAAGATCCTCCAGTGCATGCTGACAGAACAGCATCTCAAAGTAGCTCGCAGTGATGACCAGTTGCACACTCTGATGTGTGAAATAGAGGCCACCATCAACAGTAGACCATTAACAAGACAATCCGATGATCCATCAGATTTGGAAGTGCTAACACCAAGTCACCTGTTAAACCCCCAAAACCCAGTGTACTTCCCACCTGGAGTCTTCAACGAGAAAGATACCTATGCCAAAAGAAGATGGAGGCAGGTCCAATATATGGCGGACCTTTTCTGGAAGAGATGGTTAGGTGAATATCTGCCGCTTTTGCAGAAGCGCCAAAAATGGCTTCAACCAGAAAGGAATCTGAAAGTGGGTGATGTAGTACTCGTCATAGACAATTCTGCACCCAGAAACTCATGGCCGATGGGCAAAGTTGAAAAGATCAACCTGGGAAACCAAGGATTAGTGCGTAGCGCCATGGTGAAAACAAAATCAAACGTCTTACTGAGACCTATCAGTAAGCTGTGTCTACTTCTTGAGCAAGAATCATAAATTGGGACATCAGCACAGGACATGGACAACTTAATTTCTTTACAGTCTTATTTTGAATAATGAGAACTGAGTCGTACACGACAAGGAATGCTAAAGTGACACTTCTTGGAAGGCTTGTGATGCATTAATTTTATGCAAAACATTTTAACTCGCTGTGAGCCCAAGAATATTGTTGATATAATTGTGTCTAAATATTGCTCATTTACATGCTTTATATAGTATGTTTTCAAAAGGGAACTGATCCCTGGCAACCAAGTGAAATTTAGGAAGTGAATTTAAAGTAAAATTTGCCATTCACTAGATTTTGGTAATTGTAGTGAAGATAGTATGTTGGACAGTACCTTAGGTTGGTTTTTGTTATTTGTCTTGACATTCAAAATATGTACCAGTATAGGTCTGGTTTTGTCTTGCTTGAAAATTGTAACTGCATTTGACCAACACTTTGTTGTCCAAGCTGCTAACTTCATGTCAATTTATATGGCAATTGATTCATGTTTGATTCAGTTGAAAAGTGGATTGTATTTGTTTCAATCTGTACTTTAAAGAAGGGATTTGTACATTGTGTAAAAGGAACCCTTCAGATGTGTATGTAAAAAGGGATAACTCGGTTAGTCTGTGTGATTTCTAATGTAGGCCTTGTTCAGTTTTATTTACAAAATCACCCAAAGTCTTCCAAGTTTTTCTTGGATGTGTTTCAGCTTACATTTATTAAGTCTTTATATTTCCATCCTATCAGAGGTCACACAGATACACTTTGTTCTAACATGCATGTAAGATTACTAGTTGTTTTCAAAATATAGATACTTGTTTTATGCAAAAGGTTTTTATTAAGAGTTTGATCAAGCATAGTTTTATGATAATTTTTAGTCACTGTTTCTGGACCCAAAAATTTGTTTGTATTTTTGGCCTAAAAATTAGGACAGTTATGTATGTAAAAATTAATCTTTGATTAGTGAAAGATTGCAACACATTTGTGATTTTCAGAGTCGTGATATTCAGTAATTTCATTGTTTAGTCCAAAACTTAGATTTAGTCGCATTTTTGTATTTTTGCGTTGTTTTAGTACTTTCCTTGGTATTGATTACTGAATCTCACAGTTTGTGATTTATATGAATAGTTTGACTTGTATGCACACCTCACCAGATAGTTTCACAGTCTGCAGTTGTTACGGTGAAGTTTGCATGCACTCTCACTTTATGTATTTTTGTATAATTGCATTTACATCTAAATACAATTAAGGGGCCGGAATGTTAGTGCGAGTGCCGACTCCTTGAGATATCAGGCTATTTATTTTATGGTATAGCGCCCTCCCTTGATTCGAGCTTTCCCTTTGCTCCGCCATCTTTACAGTGAATCAAGGTTTGACAATCTTTGCCATGGATAAATAGTTTTCTACCTCAGTTCTAGTATGTTTCATTGCTTTAAATGTTGCTACATGATTAACGGAATATCCAATGAACCCAACCATCATTAAAGTGTTTTCAGAAACTAAGTGAAAGTGTCATGGTGACGTTTTTAAGGCAGTACTGAGCGTATAATAATGGGAAACGAAAATCTCGTAGACATAGAATTTGGCACTGTCGTCATTCCGTGGGAAAACTAGTTAAATTCCTACATTACTAGTAGAAAACTATGTTCAAATGTTAGAATTTGACATTAGACATTGCTGTTGGTGTGATGTTGATATTAGTTTAGCGTCACGTCAACAATAAAGCAAGATATTTGGGGAGCAAAGGGCACTGTTTACAATTTGCGGTGGCTAATTTTAGATTTCACACTCACGTGGAATTACGACGATGGGGGCGACATTCAATCACATCGCCGGCCCAGAGGGTGATAGACACGCTTTATCAAGCTACCCAATACAGATTTAAATGCAGTTTATTTACAAATTGACTTATTGATATCTGCATCATATTTGATACTGTGGGTTGTGAAGTTAGAAGATAATTAATTTGGTATTTCCTAGTCCTGCCTGCTACCGCTGTCTATAGGTTAACAGTCTGGGGAGAGTACTGGGGACCAAAGACATGTACCTGCTAGGAAATCACTAAACCCAGTTAATTAACCACAACCGTAGACAACTGTACTTTAATAATAGACTGCCACAACTTGATTGAAACATTATTAGACTTGCAATAAGTTTTTCAAAATTTGTTTAATTTTCCTAGCCCTGCCTGCTACCGCTGTTTACAGTCTGGCATAAGTACTGGGGGCCAATGACATGTACCTGCTAGGAAATTAAAATAGAATAAAGACAAAGTACCGCAAGAGCATGCACAGACAGACTAATATCAATACTATATTCCGTTGAGTTGGTTTATTTTGGTTAGTTTTGGATTCTATTGCTTGGTTTCTTTAGTGGTCGACGACTTGTAGTACCTCGAGAGAGTTGCTACATCTGACATAAGCAAACATACATATTACTATAGATTTGCAATATAATAGTTATTGCAACATAGACTCCAGAATATAATTTATTTCTGCTTTGTTGTATACCAACAGTAATAGTAGCCACCAACTAGATTGAGCCATCATGGCAGATAACCAGAGCAATAAATCACATAGTCATAGAAGTAATAGAACAAAGACAAGCAGAAGTTCGAGAAGTGCAAATAGCGCACAAATAGCCATAATTGAAGCTGCTACAAGAAAGGCAGAGTTAAAATGCAGACAACAGGCTTTAACAAAGAAAATGCTTCTAGAACAGGAAGAATTACGTGTACATCAACAAAGGGAAGTTCTGGATGTGGAAACGGAACTTTTGGTGGAGGAGGCAAATATTGCGGTGTTGGCAGAGTTTGAAGAAGAGTCCAGCCAGGGTTCGTCAGTGCATTTGTCACTGCCTGATATGTCCAAACAGCAAGATGAAGGACAGGTGAGAAGATGGTTAGAAGAAAGTAATGACAGCCGCAAAGACGATGAAAGAAATCAGCGGGATGGCTCTGTAAGAGAAGTAAAGAGAGACTACACAGACTACTTACTATACGAGAAAAAGCAAACAGAGTCGCGGATGGAGCCTCCAGTAGTACGCCAGAAATCTGGATTTCAATTTGAAGCAAGACCTCCGGTAACTATTCAGAATGAAGCCTCAGGTATGTTATTGAAGGAACCTGTTAGTGTTACCAGTCATATGAATTGGAACATGGATCAGCCGTTGACAAGTAGGCCTACTAGAACACATCTTAAACAAGATTTAGACAATTCACAGCCACCTGCAGTACCATCTAGTGACTCAGCTACTGACATAGGCAAATTAACGCAACTACTTATTCAACAGCAAGTTCGTGCCTCGCTACCTAGCCAGCAGATACAAATATTTACAGGAGATCCCTTGAAGTTTACTACTTTCATGAAATCATTTGAATACGCAGTAGAAGACAATACTATTGATGGTAGAGACAGACTGAATTGCTTGAGTCTGTATACTTCAGGCGAGCCTAGAAGTCTTGTAAACAGTTGTCTGTTCTACGAGGATCCACAAGAGGGCTACGAAAATGCAAGGCAATTACTAACTAAAAGATTTGGGAACGTTCACAAGATAGCGCAAGCAGTACTACAGAAGGCAAAAGATTGACCAGATGTCAAGTAACAAGCTGGTCCTGGCAACCTTAATGAGTTTTCACTCTTCCTGTCAGAATGCCTCAATATGATGCAGGCAAATATCGCACTTAAGGAACTAGATACTACCAGTAGTTTGCAGTTATTGGTTGGTAAACTGCCGTATCGGCTAAAGAGTATGTGGAGGAACCGGGTATTCGAATTAGAAGAAGAACGAATGCGAACCGTCACCCTCAAAGACTTGGTTGACTTTGTGAACCGTCAAGCTCAGATTGTGTCTAACCCTGTATTTGGAACAATTAGTACAGAAGGCAAGAGTAACTCACAGACCAGAAATACAAAGGTTACTACAAATACATATAGCAGCACTGCACCTAGAAGGAAGGCTTTTACTACTAGTACATCAGCCATAGATAGGCAAGAAAGAAACTCGTGTATCTACTGTGGGGGTGAACACAAACATTTAATTATCGAGTGCCGTAGATTCACAAAATTAACTCAAAAAGAAAAATCTGACTTTTGTTTCTCAAAGGGCTATGCTTTGGGTGTCTAAAGCCTGGTCATATGAAATCTGCATGTCCAGACCTTAAGTCAATCAAATGTACAAAATGTAAAGGGGTCCATCCAACAATTCTACATAATGACAACTGGAAGCCGCCCAAGAAGAAGCAAGAAAAATCTGCTGAAAACAAAGAGCCAAATCAAATCAAAGTAAACTCGGGTCGTGTGAGACTGCGTGGAGAGCAGGTAAATAACCCACTGATGGCTATAATTCCAGTAGTAGTAAAAAGTCAGCGAAGCAGTGAATGTGTAGCCACATACGCATTTCTTGACAACGGTTGCCAAGCCGTTTTCATTGACCCTGAGGTATGTACAACTTTGAAGATCAACACTAGAGCCAAAAAGCTGCTAATTGGGACACTAAATTCAGAACAAATCGTCAACACAAAGGAAGTGTTAGATACACTTGAGGTTGGTGGTTTAGATTGTGGGCACTTCGTTGAACTCCCACAGACGTATGTGATGGACGGCATCCCAGTTTCCAGCAAAGATATGCCTAAACAAGAGGACTTACTAGAATGGGCACACTTACGTGAAGTTCAACTACCCGAGTTAACAAGTAGACCTACAAGAAATGTCATACCTAAAGTGTCCATGATAATAGGAATGAATGTGCCTGAGGCCACACTCCCACTCAAGACAGCCACTGGTGAACCTGGAGACCCTTACGCTATCTTAACACCCCTTGGATGGGTAGTATATGGAATTTCAGGAAAGTGCCCAAGCCCAAATGAAGTCACATGTATGGCACATTTCTGCAAAATAGATAACAATATCCAAAGCAGCCATGAAAACTTAGAAAACATGTTCAGAGAATATGTAAATCATGACTTCACCGAGCAACTTAGTGATGAGAAAAAGATGTCAATCCAAGATAAACGATTTCTAAAGATTATGGAAGATGGCGTAAACCTTCAAGATAGTCACTACGTGGCCCCCTTGCCTTTCAAGGCTGACGATGTAAACATGCCAAACAATAGGAACCAAGCACTCATGTTTGCACAACATTCAAAGAAACGGTTGAATAGAAATGAAGACCTGCATCAACAGTATGTAGAGTTCATGGAGAATCTAGAGAGAAAAGGGTACTCTGAAAAGGTACCTCAAAAGGACCTTAACAGAAGTGATGGTAAGGTATGGTACATTCCACACCACCCGGTCCAGCATCCACATAAGCCAAAAATCAGAGTTGTCTACAATTGCCCTGCAAGTTTCAAAGGTACATCACTTAATGAACAACTACTGCAGGGACCTGATATGATGAATGGATTGTACGGAGTGTTACTGCGTTGGAGAAAAGAACAAGTAGCAATAATGGCGGATGTTGAGTCCATGTTTTACCAAGTTAAGGTAGCACCTGAAGATTGTGACATGCTTCGTTATCTATGGTGGCCAAGTGGTGACACAACTCAAGAATTAGTAGACTATCGCATGAAAGTGCATGTGTTCGGAGCGACATCATCGCCTAGTGTTGCCGGCTACGCACTAAGAAAATGCGCATTAGACAATCAAGACAAATATGATCCAGAAGTTGTGAAGTCAGTCAACAACAACTTCTATGTCGACGATTTTGTTAAATCCGTTGAGACTGAAGAAGAAGCAATAAAGTTGGTGAAAGACGTCAAGAACGTATTAGCCGAAGGAGGTTTTAATCTCACCAAATGGATCAGTAACAGCAGGGCAGTCCTTGACACGGTACCCTGTCAAGATCGTGCTAAAGAAGTCAAGAACCTGGATCTCTACTCCGACAATCTTCCAATAGAAAGGACCCTTGGAGTCCAGTGGGATGTAGAATCAGACATGATGGGATTTACAGTTAAAGAGGTAAATCCAAAAGCAACTAGGAGGAATATTCTTTCTGTCATGAGCCAGGTGTATGACCCGATAGGACCTACAGCACCGTACGTGTTAAAAGCTAAGCAGATCCTACAAACACTATGTAAGGAGAAAGTTGGCTGGGATGATTCAATACCCAGAGCTCAGCAACAAGAATGGCAAAGGTGGCTGCAGGGCTTACCGATACTCAAGGAAGTGAAACTAGACAGGTGTTACAAACCCAAGGATTTTGGTACATTGGTTGACACACAACTTCACAATTTTGCAGATGCCAGTCAAGAAGGATACGGAACCGTATCTTACCTGCGACTTGTAAATGAGAACCAGGAAGTACACTGTGCATTCGTAACAGCAAAGTCCAGAGTAGCACCACTGAAGACCCAAACCATTGTAAAAATGGAGCTCATGGCTGCGACCCTAGCCGTGAAACAAGATAGAGTCCTGAAGAAGGAACTGGACATGGACATTCCAAAGTCAACCTTCTGGACAGACAGCATGACTGTCTTAAAGTACATTAACAATGAGAGATCTAGATATCCTGTATTTGTTGCCAACAGAATAGCAATAATCAGGGATTTATCTGAGATACAACAGTGGCGTTACGTACCAACAGCTATCAACCCAGCTGATCATGCTTCAAGGGGTTTGAAGGCAGAAGACCTAACCAAGAAATCAGATTGGTTGAAAGGACCATCCTTCCTCTGCGAGCCAGAAGATCAGTGGCCTTCCACTAAAGAAAACCACGTAGAAGAGAGAGACATTGGTGAGGTGGACCATGCTGCAGAAGTGTACATCACCAAAGCTGGAGAGTTAAAAGAACCTACAGACCAGTTAATCCAACATTACAGTGAATGGACAAGACTCAAGAAAGCAGTAGCATGGTGGCTAAGATTCATGACATTCTTGCGGAATAAATCCAAGAAAGTAGACCATGAAGATCTTCACAAGGGCAAGAAGTTGCTTACTGCAGAAGAGATAGACAGAGCAGAGAAAGCAGTCTTAAGATATGTGCAGAGACAGTCATTTCCAAATGAATACCAAGTCTTGCAATCCAAAGACAACAACAGGAGAGTCAGCCAAGGATCTCCAATAGCCAATCTAGACCCAATAATGAGCAATGACATTTTGCAAGTTGGTGGAAGACTCCGCCATGCAAACATCTCAGAACAAGCCAAGCACCAAATCATTGTTCCCAAGGACCACCACGTATCCCTTCTGATAATTAGACATGCACATCAGAAGCTAAAGCATCAAGGCAGAGAACATGTGTTAGCTCACCTCAGACAAAAATTCTGGATACTCAAAGCTGGTGTTGCCATAAAGAAGGTGGTTCGTGAATGTGTGATATGTAGAAAGGTCCAAGCTACTGCAAATACTCAGAAGATGGCCGATCTTCCAGTTAGTCGTCTCCAAGCTGATGAACCACCGTTCACTCACACCGGCATGGACTACTTTGGCCCATTTCACATTAAACAGGGCAGAACAATCAGAAAGCGGTATGGAGTGATATTTACATGCCTTACAAGCCGTGCAGTTCATATAGAAGTAGCAGGCAGTTTAGACACTAGCTCATGTGTCAATGCAATTAGAAGATTTCTGAGTAGACGTGGTCCAGCGAAGCAAATGCGCTCTGATAATGGCACCAATCTGGTCGGCGCGAGTAAAGAGCTCAAGCAGGCCTTCCAAGAATTAGACAAGGATGTGATTGAGAAGTATGCCACAGACCAAGGAATATCTTGGAAGTTTAATCCACCGGCAGCATCTCACCAAGGAGGTATTTGGGAAAGGTTGATACGGACAATCCGGAAGATCTTAAATGCCATATTGACAGAACAGCACCTGAAAGTATGTCGTACAGAAGAGGAGCTTCATACATTCTTGTGCGAAGTTGAATCCATTATTAACAGTAGACCTCTAACAAGAGTGTCCAGTGATCCTACAGATCTGAACGTCATTACGCCAAATGATTTGCTGCTCCCAAACTCAAAGGTAGCTCTACCACCAGGAATCTTCAATGAAAAAGACATCTATGCCAGAAAACGCTGGAGACAGATCCAATATCTTTCAGACATCCTCTGGAAACGGTGGACCACAGAGTATCTGCCAATGCTTCAGAAGAGGCAGAAGTGGTTACACCCAACAAGGAATATTCAAGTCGGAGATATCGTCTTGCTAGTTGACAACACAGCTCCAAGAAGTTCATGGCTCATGGGAAGAGTTGAACAGGTCAACATAGGCAACCAGGGTCTTGTCCGAAGTGCAGAAATAAAAACCAAAACATCTGTGTTGACAAGGCCAGTGACCAAATAATGCTTAGTGAAAGTTAAAATTTTACCAGTTGACAAAAAAGGACAATGTAAAATAGTTAGCATTGAGTGTCATCAGTAAGCAAATTATTTGCAATGTCAAATAAACATTTTTGAACAATTGGATGCAAAGATTTGAAGAAAACTACAAGCCTACAACATGGCATCTTGACCTACATAAGCATGCACAATAGATAGGCTGAATGTGAAATGGACATAACATAGCAGACAGGTACTTACAGCTTACTCATGACGGGTTGGAGGAGGGGTTATTGTTGAATTCATTAATTAAGTAATTAAAGCGATTCGAACCCGGGAGATCCAGATGTCCAACGTTTAACATGAAATGCCACTTAGTCTGTCAGAAGTGAAATCAGCCTGCATGTTTCGGTAAAATTGATACCCAAAGTGACAATTGAGTCAAGAACTTTATAGATTGTAGGCCCATCTTGAAAGCCTTATTACAATTTACAAGTGGAGTCAGTTGGTACTGACATAGCAACAAGTTGCAACAAGACAGCAACATGTTAACCAGTATGAGCAAGCATATACGGACTACTATGTGTCAGCAAGCATCTTGACAAGTATGGATAACAGCCAACTCGACAATGAGACAGTCCTCTGCTCACATCTGCGAAGGAGTTTACAAGCAGTGAATTACAACTTTAATAGCTAAACTTGAAGAATTGCGAAAGTGCATTCCAAGGAGTAGTCATCCAGACTTCATAGTCTGGATTCTCATCGCAAGATACTTCTAATTTGTGCATCTGGCACATTAAGTGACTTTCTACGCAACGTATGCAAAAGCTAAGTGACTTTCTACGCAGCGTTCGCTAAAGCTGAATAATTCAGCATGATATTGGCCCAAAGGTTCATAAATATATTTCTTTTGAGAATTAAGAAAAAATCTAAATTTACTCTGGCCACCATGTAGCTGTCAACATCAGCATACAGACAGCAGAAACAAGACAATCAACGAAACATTGACAATAAGTGTGTTGCCATCAAAGACATGTTTTCTTGTTTTGAAATGTTTAGGTTGAGGGCAACTTTTCTGTATGACAAAGTGTTAGTTCATTTTAGGTTAGATTCTACCAAATTTGAGGAAAATATCATTTTGCCACTTTATAACTTTTCGGTGTTGGTTTTCTTCAATTTTATAGTCACATTTATGCTATTCAAGTTTGAGATCATACAGACAGGTTGTACTCAGTTCATCGTTATAGGGTGTGCTTCATGAAATATCTTATGGAATATGGACTGCATTATATAAAGAAAAGTCCAACTCTGCAGGTGGAGCTTTTTAAAGAATCTACCTATTGTATGATGTTAGCATAACTTGTATGTTCATATAGACAGTTTAAAGTTAGAGTTTTATTAGATTCATGTTGTAAATTGTTTTGGAACTTAGAATTATATGACATTATCATCTGTGACACCTGCATGACTAAGGTCTTGTTTTATGCCAAAATATCAAATTGTTTTCCGAGCTCATTTCTTGGAAAGTTTGTTTGTTTTTGCAATTTTAAAGTTGCTACATGAGGGATCACAGAAGTGTTGTCATGTATTCATCATTTACAGAAAAATGCATAATTTAGTTTAGTTAGCAAGTGTTACGATTTAGAGACTTGTAAATGTCAGTGATTAACCTGTGAAATTTGGGTTATTTGATGTTAAATTTTGTCAATCTAGTTCATTTTAGTGTTTTTTCAAATGGAACCTTTAAAAACATTCACTTGTATTTACATTGTTGTTTAGAGTT
>JAUMTS010104333.1:0-10302 GCA_032273385.1 Ophiopholis aculeata | reverse complement strand
TTTATGTCATGTAGAAAGTAACTAAATAAACACGTTCCTAACTGGCAATATCAAATCCGTTATCGTTTTCTGTGTGACATCGTGAGAACATTACATTTGAATAGAATGCGTGGGTTTTACTGTTATTACTGTCGTTTAAAAAATACATAGGCCATATGTCGAGGGACATTTAGCTCAGTTTCCCTTGTTGATATTTTACATTACAATAGTCAAAGTGGTGAATAGTAATAACATTAATATTTTGGTAACATATTGCATTTTTATTTCGAAAATAGCAACAAATCAACTGTTAATGACAACTAAATAAAGAAATTGTATATTGTGTTTGTAAATACCGTCGGGCTGGGGCAATTTTGACGATTTTGCCAAAACAAGACTAGAACCTAAAGCGGCAGTAATACTACCAGAACATTTGATCAGCTCACTTGCTTTCCTTCAGCTTCGATCGATCAGTATAGTAAACTATCTCCCACCCAAGTGTTACGCATGTAGTAAATTGTATACACATTAATATGACTTAATGATGCTCTGCTATTCTAAAACATCCCAGCAACTTATTCCAAAACTTGTTTCTGCACTTTTCTGGTTTTATCTGTTTTTCAGCTTGTGGGTTTTTACCATTATTTGATTATATGGACGATGTATTGAATACATCTTGGTTCTGAATTATTATTAGCAAAATAGTATTGCTACTTTTTGTCATAAACTTTGAACCTCCTCTGCAAATAAGAATATTGGCTTAGTTATCCCTTTCTACTAAAAATACTAAAACTTCTTTATTTAGGCCCACTAATTATTAATACAATAAATAAATGTCTCGACAATGTTTTCGAACGCTCATAAGGCAGAATAACAGTCGAACACTTTGCTCGATTTTGACTAAATTTTACCAGAAGAACCGTTTGCCCAGGTTTGTTATGTGCTGATGGTACATAGTGATTATAAATTTGATCAACATATACGTGGTGCTTATACAGTTACACTTTTAAAATTCATGTTCATACAAAGTCTTTACAGATCATAATTGTAAAACTGTGTTTCATGATTACTAAACTTGGTCAGAAGTGCGGAGACTGATGTTATGCATTACTTACTTACAACTTTGCCACTTTACACAGTCAATCGCAAATATGTGAGATAATCAGAACCAGGTCACATAAACGATAGTATTTAATTTCATTAGATTGTATTTTAGCCTAAATATGCAGACGCCCCTCAGACTGGAAAAATGGGAATTGTATTCCAAATAAATATGATAAAAGTTGACAAATCTGTCAACTTTGCAATCATCCGGCCCTTATTTAAGTTAAGTTAATGGTACTTTTAAAAAAGTACGCGTGTATACATTAATACAGCTTTGAATTGTATCACTCACACTATTTGGGCTCATGATTTTGAATGGAATGTCCTCCCACGGCTTCTACCTTCGTGAGTGTCTCAGCAATTTACACAGTAAAGGTATACGAATGTCATCCCCTTAAATTAACTCTCAACAAATCTACACCGAATCTCGCAAAAAAACTTTCATACCAATGTTAACTTTAAATTAAACGACGAACATGTTTGTTTCGCATATATATGCTAGTATTTTCCGAAGTAAACTATTTTTGTTATGTCAATATAAACGTTCGAAGTATCCAACGTGGACTCTTGCATATAAAATCAAATTATTAGTTTATGTCATGAAGAAAGTAACTAAATAAACACGTTCCTAACTGGCAATTTCAAGTCCGCTTGTTTTCTCTGAGGCATCGTGAGGACATTAAAGTTGAAAAGAATGCGTGGGTGATACTGTTTGTTGTTTAAAATACATAGACCATATGTCGAGGGACATTTAGCTCAATTTCCCTTGTTGATATTTTATATTACAATAGTCAAGGTTGTGAATAGTAATAACATGAATATTTTGGTAACATATTGCATTTTTATTTCGAAAATGGCAATAAATCAACGGTTAATGACAACCAAGTAAAGAAATTGTATATTGTGTTTGTGATAACTGTCGAACTGGGGGCAATTTTGACGATTTTGCAAAAACAAGATTAGTACCTAAAGCGGCAATAACACTACAAGAACCTTTGATCAGCTCACTTGCTTTCCTTCAGCTTCGATCGATCGGTAAAATAAACCACCTTCAGTCAGGTGTTACGCATGTAGTAAATAGTATGCACATTAATATGGTTTGATGATGCTCTGCTATTCTATTCGATAACATCCCAGCAACTTAGTCCAAAACTTGTTTCTGCACTTTTCTGGTTTTTTTTCTAGTTTTCAACATGTGGGTTTTACTGTTATTTGATAATATGAACAATGTATTGAAGGAAAAGTAATATTAAATAAAAAGAGAAAGAGCATATTTCAGAACAATATAGGAAACCTATTTTATAGAAAGCTTGTGTCTAAAATTGTAGCAACTGTAGTTGCCGTCTTCCCATTCTTCTGTTTAGATATAATGTTATGAAAGCAAGTTGTGCGTAAAGATCTCTGGTTATACACACTTTTATTGGTCAGTAGGGGCTTTCTCAATCTCGGTAAACATTATTTTTAATGAATATCAAATTATATGGTTACATAAAGATGACACAGTGCACATGCCTCTGCAAAAAGAAGAAGTGTTACATCCATGTTAATGTATACACTCCTATAGGCTTAAGCAATTAGAAATTCAAAAATATACATAAGTAAGAAGCAAGACGACATCGAGAGCATATCACATGGTCATGCAACCATTGGCTATTTATTTAATCTACTTGCATCATGTTAAATTAACTATCATGCTTCTGCAATATTGTTAAAGGTTTAACAACACCAATAGCTGAATTGCAATGATCTATATTCAACGCGTAGTTCTGAAATTTGATTAGCAAAATATTATTACTGCATATCTTTTCTTATCATAAGCTTTAAACTTCCTCTGCAAATAATAATGTTGGCTCAGTAGTCACCCCTTTTAACTAAAAATAATAAATCTTCCAACTTGGTGTACTTACGAAGAAAAAAATACTTTTGTATCATTATATAGTTTTCGTTGTCGACACTGATAACTACTGAGACCGATCGCTGTATTTTGCCAATTTAAATAGTCTCGTTTCCACTTGATGCATCCTACACAGAAATCTACTAAAATGCCTTTTTTAACACTTTTTCAAGGATTTTTTATTTTTCTTCTACAAACGATAGTTTTGAACGTATTTCAACATACCTGGAGAATTTTAGCTAAAAAGAATATACCAAAATAGTGTCTACTGCCCCTTTAAGCCCACTCATTATTAATACAATAAACAAACAACATCCCTTCCACGTTTCGACAATGTTTTCGAACGCTAATAAAGTAGATTAACAGACAAACGCTTTTCCTCGATTTTTACTACTTTGCCAGAAGAACCATTTGCCCAGGTTTGTTTTGTGGTGCTGGTACATGGTGCTAATTAATTTATTTCATGATTTCTCAACTTAAGATATACTGAGACTAATGTTATTCAATACTTACATATTTTTGAGATTAAATGCTGTCCAGAGGTCTGTTGTGTCAAAGGTCATACTGGAGTCACTTAACATGTAAAGTCAAATGATTTCTAATCGTGGCTAGAAGAACAACTTGCCTCAGCTAATAAGACATGTCATAGATTAAGGTCAAAGGCCACAAAGCGGTCACCAGAGTTCCAAATATGCTCTATGATCACCTTTTTTGCGCTATTAACACCATGTATTTGAGTTATACCGTTATGGAATACTTACTGGTAACCACTGCGAGAATGGAACCAAAACATATGATAGAGCCAAGCTGAATACTAAAACTATTGCGCCTCTGGCAAAAGACTCGCTTCGCGTGTATTCTGCCTACGGCGGACTCTCGCGCCTTCAGCGCTTGATACTCGCGCTTTGCGCTCGCTTTTCAGTTTCTGATCGAGCCTTTGACAAAGACTATGATCACCAAAATTGGTCAGAATTACCACTTGAAAGTATTTATTTTAGTTGCTTTTACAAAGGTCATTACTTGAGCCAGCAAAGTTTAAATGGTCGAAATATACCTTTACCAACAGAACTTTGTTGGAAGACTTGTTGGCTGATATTCAGAGGTAATTTGTGGTCAATTTGTGGGGGACAATAGGGGGCTAATTTAGAATCAATTCAAATAAAAGCTTTACAGGAACACGTATTGAAAGTTTTACCAACTTTATTAAGGCTTCAACTTCATGAACCGATTGCCGACCCTTTTTAATTTAAAAGAATAAGCTTTGGTAATACATTCGCAAGCATTTGGGTAAAAGCTATAGCTAGCATGCATTGCGGAGTACAGTTCCTAAAAAATAACACATGTAACCTATTACAATATTTTGTCACTTTACACAGTTTAACGCAAATAAGTGAGATAATCAGAACCAGGTCACAAAAACGCTAGTATTTAATTTCATTAGATTGTATTTCAGTGTAAATGTGCAGACGCGATTCAGACCGGAAAAATGGGAATTGTATTTCAAATAAACGTGATAAAAGTTGATTATTTTATTCCATTGTTCCTGATTCCTGATATCACTAATAAATGTTTATCCGGTAAACATCAATTCCTTAAGGGCATTTTACAGAGAGCGATAAGGGGAGACGGTTGTACACGTACATTGGAAGTAAGTTGATGTGGAAGACAATACTCTACAGGCCTGTTCATCATACACTGTGCGTTGCGTTGCGTTGAGTTGCCGCACTAATTTCACAGTGATTGCAGCGTGACTGCACTGCAGCAATTACGTCATTTAGACAATCTACGTTTCAATTTAAGATGATGAAAAATAAGAATGTTAACTTGTTGTTAATATTAGGATGATTGAGATAAAAAAAAAAGGTCATCTCGTAAGTAAATTTACATGCTTGTCGCTCAAGAAAATGTTTAAATTTGTGTACATGCTGTCTAGGGAGTTATGGAAACATTTGGACACATGGTGTCAAATATCAAATGAGTCCACGCATCACACAACGGAATAAAAAGTAATTAAATGGTCCCATCGCATCTTGTTATAACATTACATAAATGCATTCCATATGAAATATTTACACGCATCAATAGACGACCAGATAAACAGCTAACGAATGTCATGTTAGTTATGTAAAATTTTACTTGATTATTATATATGATAACATTATTACATAACTAAGTAAACTGTTACCTTATTAAGTACAAATTACATAATTGTTAAGTAAATTTTACCTAATTATTATGAGGTTCTATACGTACATGAGTGAATTAAGACATTTGATCGATCATCGGCTTATATTCTCTAGTTCACATAATACGCCCATTGCTTAAAAGAACTTCGGCGCCGAGGATTGAGAAATTCCGCGGTGGATATTGGCACTTGTGATCATGACATCGTCAAGAATATCAAGCTTGAGCCCTTTCACCCCAGTAAGTGCTTAGAGGCGCTTTAGAAAGTAACTGTTAAAGAAGACAACTTCAAGTGGTTTTTACTCCAAACGTTAGCCATGTGTAAAACTTACATTACCTTGTATGCTTTGTACATAGTACATTTGACATATTAATGTCTAGGAGCGGTTTTCTCATTTTTTTGAAGTATGCCTTAATTTGATAAAAACGCATCAAAAAAGGTCAACAATTTAGTTGCAATGATCAAAAATTTAAGAAAACCGCCCCTAGACAATAAGATTTATTTTCCAAAAAGTGAAAACAATAAAAACAATAACAAATTAAATTTAGTTAGACTTTCTAAGAAATTAAAGCGCAAATACCATGGTTTTTGATTATTTTCTCCAAACCATAGTTTTATGCCACAATCTGACGTCATCAATGCTTTAGATCATCAATGTCATTTTAATAATGTATTATTTTACATGGTTTACCTTAGCAGTTGCAGAGTAAAAGCTTAAAAAAACTATGTCCAAAACTGTTGAGTGTACACCAACTTTGATAAATCTTGAATCTCACGAAGAGACCCACGTGATTCGGGGATTTTGTAGCTGAAATTAATATGAAATATTTGTCTTTGTCATGTTTGTGAGCATTGAACGTGCCCTCTGTTATGTCTAAAACTTATTTCATATTTATATTATCTCTTGGGCACTTCTTGTTTGTATATGTACCTTTTCATTTCCTTTTTCGATATCTGTGACATTTTGTCCATGAAATGCCCCTAAGATATTTCCAATAAACATTGATCTACTATATTAGGAATCGGGAGCACCACAGTCAATAATCAACTACTAACACGCTTACTTGAAATTGAGTTCTTATTTTTCCGGTCTTGACTACAAAATCAAGAGTGAAATATAATTCTAATGAAATAAGATATTGTTGTTTATGTGACCTGGTTCTGATTGCATTGTGGCACGGTGCAAGTACATGCTTTACATATTTTAAGTTTATGACAATTGACATACCATTGTTTTCTAGAGTTGTTATCCATTAAGTTGTAAAATATTTTCAAAGTTAATTATGCTGAAGCGTATTTGACAATGTTTTGTTTGACCATTTGTTGATATATTCAAATAACACACAATATCAGTTAATTGCTTTTTTGAAATGTGTATTTTACAATATTAAAATGTATGCATCATTTATAAAGTATTACATATCCTGTACTAAATATTATTATTATGTTTCTCATCTAACGAAAGATATGCCTATATAAGCATGGTAAGTCAAACCGGAAGAAGTGGCAATTTTGTTTATTTCCACGGTGAACTTTAAGCTATCGTTTTCCTTATAATAATCCTGAAATTTACCTTAAAATTACATTGAGAGATAAGTGAAAATGAATGTGGTTTATTGGTGTCAACATTAAGAGCGTTGCATGGTTTGTATAACGCCAACGCGATATGACTTAAGCTTCGGCTTTAGTGTGTTACACAATTATATGTGTCACAAATTTGTAAGGCATCTAAACAAATTAAAACTCAAGACAAGGTAAACAAGATTGTGGGGTTCCAACGTTAACAAGAAACCGTCAATAATAATATTAAATAGTAATAAAAATAATCGGCGCTTGAATAGCGCAATTCAAGAGCTGATCATTGGCTGTAAGTTCCCTACTGGTAGGTCATCACAAACAGGTCGCTTTAACTGACAAACGTTTCGGAAACAACATTGATATAGATTGTATGTATGGAGACAAATCTCAAGGTTTGTATCAAAGAACATTTATGTGTTGAGATGTCTATTTAATTTCGTCCCGTGGTTCATTACTTTTTTGTTTTGTTGTAGTTCGAGTCGTTCCATGGACCCGTAATCGTCATGGTTCCGTTCATTTAATTTAAAACATATTTGTAACACTGTCAAAAGATTGCCATCAATAATGAGACTTACAATATAAAAGTGCGACATTGCTTTATATTAAGTTAGCTTAGTCTTATGTCATCTCATCGACCAAATTTAGGGTTGAATATTGAGTAATTATGTCGGAAATCGAGTGCCCTTTACGATAACCATTATAGTATCGACAAATGTTTATGTACTACTTGAGAGCATTCGATAAAAACACGAGTGATACAAGCTAACGCTGCTTTGCATTTTGCTGCTGTCGCGTGGGTATTTTTATACAAGGTGTTTCTTGCATAGTGTAGTTCCCGCTTCGTTTGGGCCCTTTCAAGAAATTACATTTTGTGAACCCCAATCAGAGAGATGCAATTTAAATGCATGCTGTGTATTACTTTACAAAATACATTTACATAAGCTATTTATCGAAGTTTAAGAATGCCAAATAATTTTGTGTGTTTAAAAGAAATTTGTGTTTTGTTATATTACCAGCAATCAATCAATGTAACAGTTACTGTTTACCTTTACGCTTTTATGTAGTACAATACACGTCGTGTACTTCCAGCTGCGCTCGGTTTCGTTTCCCCACTTATGTTTTCTGCATTATTACTGTATTCTAAATTTTGTCACGGTTATGTTAAGGCATAGTGTTCTTGAATATGTTGAAACCTATATATGAAAGAAACCGTCTGTTTATTAAACAGATATACCCGACCGTGAGTGATACTCCTTGGCATTTCAAATGATATGTAAAATATCTTCGTCATGGGGCACACTATTGATTTAAGAAAAAGGCGCATTAATCTTTTGGTTTAATAAGCAATCACGGTCAGTACAACTATTTACATTAATTTACATAATGGACTAAGATAACGTGTTCATCAATGAAACAGTAATTATATTATAAAATCAGTTTTAAGTCGTAAGATGATATTAATTAAGCTTTACAACTTATTGTAACAAAATTGGCGTAGCGCTTGTTATAAACTTATTATCCTTTGCAGCTCATAGGTTGAAAAGAATCATTTCCAGAGTTGGAAATGTTATAAGAACAATCTCACAGAATTTGTAAAATAATTAATTTTAAATAGTCAAATACTTGATGGTGCTACCTTCGAAAGCTTTCAAGCGAGCACATTAATTAGCTTGGAATAATTGTTTAAACTTATCAACACATTCTTGATATGTTAGTGCTTACATAAACTTCACACATGTTTTGATATGCTCAGAGTATTTCGTTTGGATAAGAAATCATTGTGGTATTTCAAATGAGAAAACCAAATCCACCTTGAGTTTAATATAAATTGAATGTTTCAGACGTTGATATTGTCTTTTTGAGGGAGCTCAAGGGGAATTTGTGGAGTGTATGCTAATCCATGATAATTTGATTGTGTGCCACCAACACATCTCCTCGTCCGGTATTAGGACTACACAGTGTTAGAATATCTCTAATAAAAACATGCACGCACTTATATATTTTCCGAATTCTTTAGTGAAAGTGGAGATATCTATCAAGAATATGAGTAGCAGACTTTGAAACGAGTAATAGATATAGAAACAAGATTATGACGTTATTTTGTTGTGGTCTTCAATCACTTATCACCACATATTCGTTTGAGTTATGGGAGAAGGTGGCAGGCGTCAATTGGTTTGATTGTAGTGCGGATCTCCCCGACGAAGTGACTTAATTTTACTTTGCAAATTGACATTGGCTTATTTGTTTTGAAAGGGGCACTTGACGAATTTAGCCTTATCCCCAATTTTTGTTTTAACAAATCGAAATTCCTTTTTACCATTAGATGTCTTGACATATTTAATGATCACTTAAACAGTAGATATTTGAAACCTTGATTTCGTTTTGAAATAATGTTTAAGTTTCCTATCACCTTCTTATTTTCGTCGTCTACATCTTTAAAAAAGGAGCACAAGATAATGTGTACAGATCAAATACTTTAATCAACTTTCAAAAGAAGAAATTGTTTTTTCAAAACTATTGATTGAAAGGTACAAAAGGTAATCTTTGATAAACCTATAAAAGCCTTTTAAAGAATGTTAAGTACTAATTCAAAGTGATTTAGAAATACCCTCATTCTAGGTTTTTTTGTGATATTTGTTGTCGGAAGTGAGTATATACACGACGGTCGTGCAGCCAGAACTCAAAACAGTATATACAGGACAGTCGTTGATGGCGCTATAATAACAGGTTCGATAAAACCCGGATGTCTTCGACAATCATCGCTCTTCGATCGATCGCAAATATCGAGCGTCATTTTCATGACTGAAAGCCTTGTTGGCAATTATAACTAATTGGTATAGATAATCTCTAGACTAATCGGTTGAGGGAACATGGAGAGGAGTGCTGTCTGTACCGCCTTGTCTGTTTCCTTTTCTTTTACTCCCCCCCCCCCCTCTTAAGAGTCCTTTATGCCCTTCAATGTAGAGGACATGGGCCGTCAAGACTCATAATCTTAAGGCAAAATAAAAAATAAACATGTCTCGCGCGTCGTCCCCTCCTGCTTCCTTTTTTGAAGATTTTGCAACTTGCTTATTATTTTGCAAACTGTAAGTCATAACTTCTTTTTAAAGATGTTTCAGAAGTTTAAATTGATTCTATATCATTGCAAATTGTATCAGAAGCATCTGATATCTGTGGAAAGTTTTGAGATCCCTAGACTAGGCCTAGAACGGACTACATCTCAAAACAACAACATAAAAAGGGCCTCCTCCCTTTTCAGATACCATTCTGTCCCGGGGGGCACTCAGATATGAAAGTGACGTACAGGCTCCATCAGCCAACTTGAAACCAAGGGTCTTTCGGTGACAGAAGTTGCCTCAAAAAAAAGGGGGGTCTTTCGGTGACAAACAGCCAAAAAAGAAAGGGGGTCTTTCGGTGACAGCCTTTCAAAAGTAGGGTCCTGTTTCACAAAATCCTCGAAATTTCACGAAAATTCCTAAAATTTTGAAACAAATTGGAATACTTCAGCAAAATTTGAAAACTAGGGGTCTTTGGGTGATAAAAAGTATTTTAAAAAAAGTAT
>JAUMTS010104222.1:0-10305 GCA_032273385.1 Ophiopholis aculeata | reverse complement strand
TTTCAAATGTCTGAATAAAAATATATTCCTAGCTATTCTTACAGGACACAGTTTCTTTAGTTTTGAGCAAGAAGTTACATATTTTAGTGAATATTCCAATACCTACAAGTTTCCGTTAATCGACTTTGTTTTATCTAACAGTGGATCTTGTTGCCTTTTCTAGATGAGGTCACATATGTGATGAACTGATCTATGTTCTGGATAACTTTTCTTACATCGGCTGCAAAAATGAAGAAAATCCAAGTTGCACTTTTGAGAAATTTGCCTTTTACTAATGATATTCCAAATTAGGGGTTATATAAATTATATTGCACTCAATGGTTAGATATATTTCACAGAGCTACAAATAAAACAGGTGCTGTTTAAACATTGAACAAATTCAAAAATGAAACTTTCAAACTTGTGCAAAATTGTCTTTAGATATTTAGAAAAGTACACCGTAACTTTTTTTGTGACTACAAATGATTTTTACAGATAAAAGTCAATAATTTTGCAAAGGTGATTATACAAGTCTAGTGCATGGTTCACAATCAAATCATTCAACAAACCAACTATTTTTTTTAATTGCTGTCAACTGCTGATAGCAACTCACATATTTCGTCCACATATTTCGTAGGACATGAAATCATGTAAAACACCATAACTCTTCTTGCAGACAGACTAACAATGCACTATTTATGGATGTTGATAGAACAGGATAAACATCTGTGTCATCAAACCCTGACCTACAATGAAGGATTTCTTACTTATCTTATGGTCTTGATAATACTTTCGTGGTATTAATTCTTAAAGCCAACTATTTTATAGTTTGATGTCCACTTCAAACAGGAACTTGATACCATCAAACTTGACCAATGATGAAGTATTTCTTACTTATCTTCTCATGCTGATAATGCTTTCATGGTAAACATTCTAACAGCACAATCTACACATAGATTTATGTAACTCAATGTTCTTTCTGTGATGAAATAATACAAACGGTTGCAGTTCTGATAGAACATGATGGAACATATTTATAGGCCAACTGTTTATATCATTTGCTGTCTACTGCTGATAGCAACTTTAGGTCTTTAGATTTTTGGCCTTATTTCCATCTCTCTTTAAATAAAAAACATATTTTTCTGCTGTGTGCACATTTACAACCCAACCCTTGAACATTAACAAATCAACTATTTGGTAAATTGCTGTCCACTGCTGATAGCAACAAAACTTTTTGATATTTCCTTCATAGTTTTCATTTCTCTTACATTTAGTCTTGGAAAAAAATCATAATGTTGCCAAGCCAACTGTTTATATTTGTAGCTGTCTACTGCTGATAGCAACTTTAGGTCATTGGATTTTTTTCTCCAAATTTGCATCTCTCTATAAAGAGCAAACCTATTTCTTCACTAATTTAAAGAAATACATATTTGTTCTACGACATAAAATCATGTTATAAAGACACCATAATTCATGCTACTGGCAGTCTCACAAAGCAATATTTACGGATGTTGATACAACAGGGTAAACATGTGTGTCATCAACCCTAACCGATCACTAAAGATTTCTTAAATCTACCAATTGTTGATAGAAACTGGGGGTAGATTTTTCTTCATATTTACATCTCTCTGTTTTTCGACTCCTGACCTACTCTCTTAATGTAAAAAAAAATAAAAACTTTACTCTTGCTTGGAGTGACTTATTTATCGCTCGAAAAGAGTGGAATTTCACTCTTTTGCGAGTGAAGTTGATTTAAGCTATCTAATTGGGGTGAACCAGGCTTTATACTAGCAAGACGCTAGTAGCGTCACCGTACTTCCCTATATACAACACGTTGAACACGCATATTTCGCAATAATAAAACTTCGGAGATCCCCAAAGTTTTATTCAAAATCACTGATTTTGAAGCAATTAGGCCGATTTAAGCTTTTTACAGGGTATGTTAGTTTATCAATATGAAATACAATCATGTGCAAAAGGGAAGTTTGAACAAAATTGAGGGCGTTTTGGCCAGAAGATGTGGGAATATGCCTGTAATAGACTGGTGAAATAGACAAAAGACCGTCTCTTTTAAAACTGCTCAAACATATTGAGGTCAAGGAAACAAAGGCTAGGATTCTTGGCTCCTTTACAACAATTCTATAGGCATTCTACGGGTTAGAAATTGAATATAAGCCCCTTCAACATAGAATGCTTTGATTGAATAAATTGCCAGGGCCAGAAAAATGATGTAATGGATGCAGTTTCCTTGGCACTGTCATCAGTGTTGCCAACCCGTGGTTTACCTGCCCAATTGGCTACTTTGAAATCCCTTGCTGCGGGTAAAAAATAATTATCGTGGGTGGTCTAAAATTGTGCTGCTTTGGCGACCAACTGCCCGTGACACATTATTTTCTATGCATTTGCTTCCTGTCCTGTCAATTCAGAGCGATTTATTGCCATTTCATTATTGAAGAGCGTTTTAATCCAATTTTTGCGGAGGAAGTCGGTAAATCTTGTTGTTTTCCCACCCAATTGGTTGATTTTAGTCATTTTATTGCTCAAAAGCACCCAAAAGTGGGAAATTAGACGCATTTTTTATGAATAAAAATTGGGCTACTTCGTCGTTTGCAGCGGGTTGGCAGGCCGATTTGCCGCCGTTTTGTGCTCATTTCATCTTAGGGCATGCATGATGATTACTGGAGGCTGTCTCCTAGGCCCTAGCTAGCTGCTTCACTTGTTCCCACATGTTTCAGTTCTCCTAAACATCATTGTCAAAAAGTGTTTATTTGTGTTCTTGGATCTGCCACCCAGTTAGAGCCTAAAACGGGTGTGATAGAGGCTTCTTCATGGTCTAAATTTGTCAAAAATATCAATGTCAAAATGAAGACACATATATCTTTTTTTTTGGTTAAAGGAGTTTACTTTTCCTTTTATCTGCCCTTTTAGTTCACAGAAGGACATGCAGGATGCAGAGGCTGTCCCCATGTCTTTGTCCATTATTTCAGTTCTTCCAAATTATAAACATCAAAATGATGTCACTTGTGTTATATGCCTTTCGCTATAGAACTGATGTTTCTTTTTCCTTGGATCTGCTCCCTTTGGTGCAAAGAATGACGTTATGGATGCGGTTCCCTTGGCACTCTCATCAATTTCATCTTCATCATCCCTGAAAAGAAAGATGTCAATTTGCATTTCATGAAAATTAGCAGGAACAAAACAGTATAGGGTAGTAGTATGCAAGGCCCTTCATAGTTAATTCTTAGTTTCCTGTTAATGCGCTCGTTCAAAATTGAGAAAATTGCAAAATATTTAATTATTTAGATGTAGGCCTATGTTTATTTAAAATTGTCGCCTTTGACCAACTTTTAATATAATATAAAAAGTGTAATTTTATCATAAGAGCTAAAAACTCCATCTGCCTCGTGAACCGCGGTAATACTTTTCCTAATATTTCAGAACCTGCTGGTTCTTTCATCGGGGGACAGTGTGTGATATTGTTGGATAGGATTTATATTGTTGGATAGAATCTTACCAGTGAACAGGGACAGCTTTGTCTTCTAATATCTTGCTAGCTGTAGACCAGCTAAACCTGACTAGTCTGGGGAAACCAAACACAGGGTCTACGTTGTTTGCTAGGAACTTCTTGGTTGTAGGATCTGTAAAAAGATACACATAAGAAAGTAAAGGTAACTATTTCAGGTAGTATATGTGACCAATTACAGTATTAATTAACGCTAGAACCTGCATGGAAACATGATAAGGCCTAAAAAAATTATTTATTGGCATAACATGACATTGAAAATTAGGGCAGGGTGGGCACATTTTTTTTTTCAACTTGTTTTCAACTTCTTGCAGGTTAAACGAAGCAAAAACGTGGGAAATGGAACAAGAAACTTGACATGTATGTTTGATTTTTCTACTGCAAAATTTATTACATGATAAAAGATTAATTTAAAAAAAGTTGTTGACCCAGTACGGATGTTATATCATCCCTGTACATAACAAAAAAAGGGATTTTCTGGGGATTTCAGCTGTAATTTGCATGTGGTATAACTTAACACTTGCTGTTTTGGGAAATCCACTCACAAAATACAAGCTAGCGAGTGGGTATTGTTTCAACACCTTGTGAATGTAGATGCCGTAGCTTTCATGTCTTTCCCTTACTTCTTTAAATATGATGTTTTGATCTTTCTGTCACAAATGCCCTTTTTAATTTAACCACGACAAAAGTGAATATCTGGAGACCCCGTGACCCAGGGTAAAACAAGCTCCTTGTACAGGGTTTCCAAAAAGTCTATACCCATTTTTGAAGCGTCATATCTTCAAAAATATCATTTGTATAGTAAAATTAAAAATATTTTTTCTTAGAGAGTTAGGAAATTATGTTGATACCAATTTAACACTTTTGGTAATCTGAAAACATAATAACACTGACTATAAAAGCAGTGGTCATAAAACAAGACATACTGTACATTTTTACTGTTTTGATGCTGTTTGTGTATAGCTGTATTACTGTAGTTTAGTATCCTATTTTTCTTCAATGATCTCATAAATATTTTATTTATTATGCTTTGAGGTAACTTGCTACATTGAAGGGTCAATGTTATAACATGTCTGCAAATTCGGCTTGGTTGGGATAGGTGAAAATGACCAGAGGGCAAGACTACCCTATACGGCTATGCAAACGTGACGTCCAGAAAGTGAACATATACAGTAATTTGTGTCATATGACAAAATATTTTAGTCAGTGGTATTATGTTGTTGGATCATCAATAGGGTTAAATTTGGTATCATAATAATTTCTTAACTCTCCTCTATCTAAATATATATTTAAATTTCTGTTTTACACATAATATTTTTGGAGATATGAAGCATCAGAAATGAGCATCTATAGATTTTTTCGACACCCTGTAGATGCTGATTTTTAACCATGTAGACTCTGACAGGGATGCCAGTCTTCCGGTTTTACCCGAAATTCCAGTATTTTAGATAGCAGGAAAAAAAAATCCGGATTTAAAAAATGAAAAGGAAAAAAAAAATTGTTTTAATTCTTTTTTTTAAACTTCTTTTTCTTGCACTTTTAAAATAATGATTTAAAATTAAAGCTATTAATTGGTGGACATTGTAGTAACTTAAGTTGAATTTTGAATTATATGGAGGTAAACATTTGCATATGGAATTAATACCACGAGAGGCCTCGAAATGGCTTTAAATATGCTAAAATCCAGGAGCTTCCGGAGGCGTTGCCCCCTGGACGCCCACCAGGGGCGCTGCCCCTGGACCCGGTCAGGGGGCCTAAGGCGGCCCTCTGGACCCCCCTCCCCCCCAGCTGTTACGCTTTGCTCTCTAGCTCGCTCAGCGGATTTGACACTGGGTATTTTAGATTTCAGGTTTTTTGAACATCAACTGCTGGCAACCCTGGTCAACACAGTAATCTTAGCAAAAACACACTCTGCCGCCATATTGAGGATACTGTGATGTAACACTGACGGCCTCTATTAGTCAGTGTGAATAAAAAGTTCCTTGATTTCAAACTGATTCTTGTATCAGCAGAGCAGGGGCAGCATGATACAATAATGTTGGCATCTTGTTGCCCAAAACAAATTCTAACATGCCGTTTTTCAAAAGCAGTGGGTTAAACAAGTCACAGCAAAAAATTAGATGCGTGTCAGTTTTATAGATTGAGTGTTAAGAACCTCCAATATTTGATTGAAACCCCATTTTGGCACTTTTTGCAAGTTCAGTGTTAATAACTACCCACACCCAGGTGAACTTTAAACCTAGCACTAGCTACCCCTGCAGTCTAGTAATCTTGAGATGTTTGCTGTTTGTTTAATTTTAGATGTTGTTTGAATAATGACCGTGCTGAGACTTACCTGCAGACTATTAGATCGGGCATCCAGCCCACTACTCAGATGGTAAGTTGAACCTCTCAATTTGAGCAAAGTTCACCTCAAATTTCTTTGCCTAGATGTAGCTTGAAAGTCATTTTCCTGGCTCATAACTGACTGATTCAAGTAGGTGTGTCAAAATTACTCAGATGGTAAGTTAAACCTCTCAATTTGAGCAATGTTTGCCTCAAATTTCTTTGCCTAGATGTAGCTTTAAAGGCATAGGCTGGTCATTTGCATTTTCCTGGCCCATAACTGACTGATTCAAGTAGGTGTGTCAAAATTGTGCCTATGGCCATTTGCACAACATGTTGGGTATCGGCAGGCAACCTGTTGGTCTTAATTATGAACCCTGCTCTATAGAGACAAATGTTTTACCAGCCTGGGCCATTAAGAACTTAATACAGACAGGCTTTTGTTTCGTTTGAACTTTGTTCTGGAAGAGACTTTTTTTATGATCAATGATGGGAATCAAATTTGTAGGCCTTGTTCCAAACTATTTTAAAAAAATGTGTATTTATTGTAATAGGATAATGTGGCAAGCTTTAACTTGCAGTGAGTTTTCAAAATAAATGGTTTAGTATGATATCTAATTGTTTTATTCATCATGAATTTCAGTCTGCTCTAAAAAAAAGCCTCATATGGTTAAATTATTGTAAAATGTAAATAACAATTAATAGGTAGGGGACACTAGGGAATGGAAAAGTCATGTTCAATGTCACTTTCACTACCAAGGTCAGGGGTAATTTCAAGTTCAAGATTGTCTCATTTCAAAGTCATTTTTGATGTGAATGATGATTACAAGGTCAAGGCATATCCCAAAGTAAAGGTTAATCTAAGGAGGCCTGTTTCAGCATAATCATATCCAAAGTGAAGGTATATACTTGATGACCAATTTGATGTCAGACTTTGTGACTCATCCTTCCCTGTCCTACAGATTGTGTGCATCCTGCCAACCAACAGAAAGGATCGCTATGATGCCATCAAGAAGTGCTGTTGCCTGGAGCACCCTGTACCATCCCAGGTCATCTTGGCTCGTACGCTGTCTAAGAAGCAGCAGATGATGAGTGTCTGCACTAAGATTGCTATGCAGATCAACTGCAAATTGGGTGGAGAGCTATGGGCTGTGGAGATCCCAGTAAGTACAGAACAAACAAGGGCCGGCATTCGCTATGCGCTTCGAGTGTTTTCTGAAGTCGCCATGGGGAAATTAAAAATCATCATTTAAGTGCAAAAATTGTAACGTTAGGATTCCACTTATTAATGAATACAGTCGGAGTATTAATGAAATTAAATAATATTGAAACATAATATGAAAAATGTAAAAACAATGCCGAAACGGCCTTCTTTTTGTCGTAAAATTCCATGATGCTCTCGCGATTGGTTCCAAAAAGAACCAATCACTACAGCATTGTGGGTAATAACACAGGTGCGTGCGCCAACGTGTGGTATCGTGTGTTACAGGTGAGTCTCCGCTCTAGAGTTATTTGTAATGTGTACAGCTCGGTGTTGTATTCGCGCTCGCACTGTGCACGCCATGACCGAAATCAGACTCGCGTTGTATGGCAAAGATTAAGTGATTCAACATTCAACCTCAAAGTAAGGAAATAAATTATAACCGTTTCGTGTTGCTTTAATGTCAACTTGTTGAATATGCAGAATAGTTACCTGCTTCCAATAATTACAGAGAAATAGAAAGGACCAAGAACTCAAAACCTAATCATATTTACGTAAAAATAGAAAAGTCCCAAGACAGAATCCTAGGCAGCAGACAAGTTGCATTAATTCGAATCCTTTGACATTTATTCTTATCTTATTGGGACACGTCTGGAATATCTTCAACTAACTATTGTCTGCAATTGGAGAATGTTCTTTATTAGCAAGTGCAATGTGTTCCTGTTAATCCCCAGAATACAGCTTGTCAAATAAAATGTGTCGACATATAACGTTTGCCTGCTGCAGAATACAATTGGTAATTTATTTCCAAACTGATCTTTGCCTGGTTCTCCTACAAACCTACCAAGAAAAATAGTTATGTAAAGGGTTTTTGTGTCATCATGGCAGATTATCTTCTTAATCTAATTTATTGGCTTTTAGATCTGCTTACATTTGATCTTTTCTGCTTTGCCTTATTTTTCATTTGGGTCAGATATGACACTTCAACAAATACGATAGGAAATGTTTTTCATGGTTTTTGTTGAACTTGCTTGCGATAATAATATTGGAGAAGACATTCCTGGTTTAAACTAAATGCAATATAATGTTAAATGAGTCCTCTACCTACTCTGTTAGTGTCATCAAGATACCCTTATTCGTTCCGATGTGGCATTACATATTTGAAAATCGACGACAATCGGTTTCTTATTTTTTGGCAAAAGGACTGACACTCTTAAAATATTGCACAATAGGCTATGCACTCACCCTCTCTGTCAATAGAATGGACAGCCGAACGCTAGATTAAGTTTGAGAGAAAGTTAATGACTAAGTTTGTTCCACTCTCTGAACTTAAACGAGTTTAAACAAAACCGCGGAAAGACTTCAAACCACTCCAAGAATAAGTGAAAAACACTACAAAATTGAAACTACGCCAAAAGGAGTGACATTGTGTATTACTCTATTTGATCTTAGGTAAATGAAGGAAAGATACTTTAAAAGAGTAGTCCCTAGCTACATCCTTTCAAAAGAATGGAATTAACTGTTTCATTAGTTGTTCTCACTTTTTTGGAGTGATTGTTATTTTATTTAGATTGTCATTTACTCTTTTTGAGTGGTGGCTACTCTTTTGGAGTGGTATTCACTCTTTGATACAGGTAATGTCAGGGCAGTATCTCGAACACAAACCACTGCCATAACTCCAGAAGTAACTTATGTAGCTTAAAACAGTATTTGTTACACACTGCTAACTTTACAAAAGTGCCTATTTTAACAACAAAATTACATGTAATTTCAGTTTGTCAGGTTAATTATTATGATTTAAAATTATTTAAAAAGCGTATAAAAAGAGACAACATACTATTTCAAAAAAATACAAAATTTAGTTATCTGTAAGGTCAAATAAATTCTTAAAGTTAGAAAATTGTTGGTATAACGAATTCTACGATACCATGTATGCACACCTTTATGCTGTACTCGAAACACACAAGGTCGAAACAACCGTGTGTACCTTATGAGTAAGCTTCAAGTAGGAAACAGTTGAATGCAATATGAACACGTTCTGTGTAGTGTTAAGTAGCTAGAGATGTTACTGCAAAGAACAAATAGCTAAGTATGTGGTGGTGTTTAAAGACGTTGTTGGATGAGAATACTTTGAGATTTACTTAGTAATATGAGTCTCCACGTTTCGTGAAATGCTGTCACGCTGTTTTGTATTACATTGGAAATGCTAACGCTATGAAGTGTTTCTCAAAACTCCTGCATTTAGTAACCTACAGAATAATGACATGCAATCACACATCCTGCATTCCATACGAGAATATTATGAAGTTATCAATTGCACTAGCTGAATACAGTATGTTATTGTTGCATCTGGATCGCCAAAGGTTAATGACGTTCAAATATAGAATTCATGCTACTTTGTTGCCAAAATTGATTAACAGTTTACTTTATCATCATTCCGCTTGGTATGGTTTGAAATATTTGTCAATTAAAATTGTTCTGAAATAATGAGACAAGTTAATCAATAAGTTGGTCTTGAATCACATTCGGGCAGGTTTGAGTAAGCTTGTTGACAAGGGCATAGTGCACATTTTGATACCACAAATTAAAGATATTAACATGTTAAACCAGGTCCAATCAGAGGCAAAAAAATGCCCAACCAAGGCTTCTTAAAACCCAGTATGCAAGGTTATTTTGCTGGCTCAAAGGACTACTACATACCGATCACTACTCGCCATGTTAATGCAAGACAATAGCAATATTATAGGTGACATGACTTTGTTTTTATATTAAAAGTAGTGATACAAACGTAGTACTAGTCTACAATGATTTTAAATGAAACAAGCCACGAAAACAATATTAAACGAAAACCACGGACAAAATCTTGAAAATCTTTATTAATAAGATCATAGAGTCTGTCTCTTTGTTTGTTTGTTTGTCCGGCTATGGATTTTGTCATGCCAAGTCGTACGGAGTTGATATTTGGCACGGTTGTAGGGAACGACGGCCCAAGGTTTGTGGTTAGGTTTCTGAAGTGACCCTACGGGGCAAAGGTCAGCGAGAGGTCAAATTGCTTAGGAATGCCCTACGACTATTAAATTTGGTCAGAAGAACCTCTGACCGGAACATAATACATTGCGGGGTTCAAAGGTCAGATACGGGTCACCCGAGGTCAAATAGATGCGAATTTGTGTAGGAGTGCTCTATTAACACCACATTTGGTTAGAAGAATCTCTGACCCAAACAAAAGACATTGCTGAGGTCAAAGGTCAGATATGGGTTATCAGGGGTCAACTAG
>JAUMTS010104111.1:0-10306 GCA_032273385.1 Ophiopholis aculeata | reverse complement strand
ATGCATAACATAATTATTTGAAGCGAATTCTACCTGTTACGGGCATGTTACATGTTGCTGATCAAGTTTAAGGTCAAAATAAAGTCGTCGCCATTAAGTGCGCCGTGCATGTATCCCCGGACATCGGGACATACATGTTTTTTTTCAGCGTTGGAAAAAGCCTTAAACTTGGATCATCAGGAGTAGTTTTACCCCAAAACTCCGCTGGAATGCTTACGGAATCATAAATGGTGCAGTATTCGTATTTTTCGTGTGGACCAAAAACCACTCCAAATGGAGGTTAGCTTTCACGGAAGTTTTAACCCTTAACTATATACTAACTAGCTAAACGCCCAATCAGTACCTGGCTATTGCTATTATTAGGACAGGTAAGTTTACCCTACAATGATGACACAAAATGGTTAAATTATTCACTAAATGTTATTGCACTACCAAATAATGTCAAAAATACACGGCCAGCGCGCATATACATATTAGAGAGTTTGCGATTTCCACGTTTAGGTTTGCGTATACGAGAACGCTTGACATTCAATGCTAACGTGCACGTTTACGTATACATACACGTGTATTCATTTATGTAAAATAATCAAACGTTTTTGGCATTATTCTGTAGAATGTAATATGCTTTATTTCGCATAGCTTAATATCGGAATAAACAACCTATTCTGTCAGCTAGACCCTTGTTGGTCTAGTGGTGTGGATGTACGTCTATTGATCCAATAAGCTGAGTTCGATTCCCAGTGTAGTCAATTTTACCAAATTTCTCCTATGATTTTGTTAAAAGTTGAAAATAAGTAAGTCTAGCTGCTAGCGGGTTTCAGCAGGCCAGTGTTAAGGTTTCTCACTGAGTTATGAAGCGCAAGCGACCATGCATAACGCATGCAAGTAGGGGTTAACTACATCAGAATCGATCGCTTTTAAATGACAATCTTTTCTCGGCTACAAATGTGGAACATTTAACTTGCACACTTTTTGAAGTTATGACCAAGAAGTAAGCCAGAGTGGAAATCTTCAGCCAGAGGTGAAGGGTGACTTAACATTGCCAAAAATTGGCTGAAATAAACATGAACATTAGTGCCCGGCTCGTTTTGACACAATGAAACAGGTAAAGAGCTTCTTTTTATGGTCAAAACCAGACCAAATGAATAAACGGAGTAATAAATATATATGTAGAAATCAAAGAAATAAATCACCTATAAAATAAGCTATAATAAAATTAAAATTAACAGATTAATTGAGAATACATACACATACACTTCACCAAAATTCAAACCTTCACTTAAGTACATGAAAGTGCATGCTTTTATAGCAAGTGAGCAAAATTGGTACGATACGTTTATAATGTTTTAATATGTGCATTTTATACACAAATACAGTGCCTACCAATTAGTTTTTGATTAGACTGCATTCACTACTGTACGTTATGTGACGGAATAAAGAAGAGTTGCTACAGTATTTGCCCCTCTTTTTCTGGGCACTATAATGCATCGCTTATATTGAACGTGAATTTGTGTTGTTGAGGACAGGTCGGATCATTGCTCTTTGAACTACAGTAGATGCGCTAAGAGTGAACACAATATTGAAAAAGAAAACTGTTAAGAAAGACAAAACGATTGTGTCGTGTCTCGAACCCGCAATGCAGTACATGCAAGACTGATGCCCCACCGACTTAGCTTAACTGCCACGACACAACTTTGACATGTTAATAAATCGATACAAGAGATCAGTTCATGAAGCTATTATTTGCTCAAATGCCATAACAAAAAACTTAGGGAAAGATGGTGCTATCTCAATATTTTTTTTTACATGGGATAATATAGATACTTCAACCGGTACTAATACGCTGCTTAAAGCTGTTGTTATATCAAGCGCTTTAACGATGACATCCAGATGCTACGGGTATTTAGTCTACTCAATAGGTGCGGTTATGTGAGAATATAAATTATGCCGTGTTATTTTGGCATGCAACCCATATAAACCTCTAGAGAGGGTGTCTAAAAAAAGTACAGACACAAAACGCCATTTTGAATCAAAATTATTTAAATCATTTAAAAGGTGGTATCTCAGCTTTACGATGTCGTTTGATTTATCTTCCTAGCATTTTCCAATCTAGAGATAAGATTGATTAACCAAAGTTCCAAAAATAACTTTTACGCCCATTAAGCTGTCTTATCTATATATTAAAATATTTCTGCATTGTTGGTGTTCAGATTACGTTGGTGCCCCTACTGCTTCCACTCTCGGTATATTTTAAGAGCAGCATATCTTTCAACTGCGAGAGTATATACGAGCAAGTGGGTGTGTGTAATTTTAAGATCTAAGTTATTGATTGTGATGATTATGAGTCTTTAACTATGTAGAAACACTATTATTTTACTTCTCATTTTTTTTTTCACTAATAGTTTTCATGTCGTACTACTACACTGCGCATAAACGTATCCATGTCTGTATATATCAAACTCAATTAGTCCAACGAGGCAGTACTTGTTTTGCCGTCCATAGTTGTCTGGTAACTGTGTTTTTGACATTGTACATAACGATCCCCGCTTTGCAACTGCCCTCTCTGTTTGCGATACGACCAAATTAATTGCGACTTGTAGATATTTGTACTAATTTTCTGAAACAAGTGATATTCTTTGCAATTTGAATTTTAAAAATAACATGTTTCATATATATATATATATAAAAATCCGCCAAAATTTACATATACAAACAAATCCGCCCATCTTTATACAATGTGTGCAGTAATGAATCATATAAGAATGAAAGAGGATGAATCGACCTTTACAATGTTATGGTGTACAAGTTAATATGATAAGGGTTACACAATTCTGACAGGTTGAAGCTTAATAAGTGCTCGTTGATGGTTAAGTTTATTGTAATATTGTACATGCGAAAGGTATATTGAATAAATTGGAAATTAAAATCAAAATTCATCCAAAGCAGTTCTAAACGCAATAACAAAATAATCATATAAACAAAATTAATATATTAATATATTGCACAATGTCTTTAAAACGACTTGGTTTACTGCAGACAATTACAATTTCAATAGACTTTAGTCTAAACCCTTACACCGATGTTTCGGTGAAAAAGTATTTACAGAGTGCATGTTTTTTTTGCATTGCAGATAACATTATCACACACAGCCTGGCAACACAACAAATTAAGTACTTGTGACCCAAGTACAGGCTTACTTAAGCCATGTCTTCTACAGGAATGACACCGTTGTTGTTATCTATCATATTTGTATCAATGTTAGTTCATGCTAGTGGTACAACTGACACAGAGATAATATCTTTACTTGAACACGGCAATGGCTCATCGAATACCATTATCTATACTCTACAGCACATGGCAAGCTCGATTAGAAATCAAGAAGTTTACCAAAATCAAACCACAATGATTCTTTCTCAAATAGAAAGTGATCATGAGGCTTATCAAAATCAAACCACCACGATTCTCTCTCAACTAGCAGATACTCAAAGTCAGACCATACTGATCCTCTCTCAACTAGCGAACACTCAAAATCAAATGGCCAACGCCCAAACTGAAATGGCGAGTGTTCTTAACCAAGTGGTTAGCATGTTACAAGGTAAGATCATCTATTTCTTTACGTTTGTAGCTAACTCTGAACCATATTCTCACAGCAGTTGATTGTGTATTTTTGTTATATTTTCGACATTCTGGAACAACGATATTGACATATTTGGTACATGCCATTAATAGATTAGTCGATTCCCTTGTCTGTCTCCTGGATGGAACAATGTGTCTAGGTTTAATTGCATTTTCTTTGTCATTTTAACATCGAAACAACATCAAGGCATAATCAAATGGCAACAAAACACAATATTGCTGTCGAAGCTGGAAGGCCATTAAATCCTAAAAATTGCACAGGCTTTGAGCATAAATGTTTCAATGATGATATGCTATGAATCAAGAGATGTAAAGGCACGGTGCTAAAAAAAATCTAAATTAAAACAAGATTTTTGCTTCAGTTTGTTTCGGAATCGTTTTACAGATGCGGAGTCAAAAGTGTTTTTTCTAAAAAAAATCCAGACAATATGACCATTAATCGGATAGGTTTTGAGAAAGACTATTTTTTTTTCATTATGGCATAGTTATCACCAGATGTTTTCTGGTATTCATGTATAATATCTGCGCGCTTCGTAAAACGTAGGTCGATTTGTTTAGAATATGTACACATTACACGCACAGTGTCAGTTTAACAAGGCTGCCTGATTACTACTTTGTCTAAATAAGTTAAGCGCGTATCCTGACATATTATGATTCCATTGTTTAGATATGGCTTTATTAGAGTACAATTAGGGTATAATATAAAATAGAGGTTGTATCAAAATAGTTGATATGCAATATTGTCATAAAATTATTAAATATGATAGATCTCTCATTTGCTGTCGAAAGAGAGGCCATTTTGTTGTTTTGTAAATCTGATAAGCTGAAGGCAATAGGTTGTTGCACTATGAAGCAATTGTCTTTCAAATGAAACTTGACATGATCTGGTTTGATACTTACAACACATATTACACAGTTTAACACCTATTGAACAAAATATATGTTGAAACTCCAAAACACTGCGGTTTCTTTCAGAGCCTGTAACTTGTGAACAAAATGTGCTATCATCATGGAATAAATTCTTCGAGAAGATAAAACTACTGTTAATAAAACCATTTAATTAAGCATTTGAGTCTCAATTTGTATATAATATAGTGAACGATCTGATAAAATTGTTAAATAGTTGGTCTTATACTGACTTTGACAGTGTTCATTTTTTTGTACATTAATCATGTTGATTTAGAATATAAACTTTTACATTTTGATATCAAAACATGCATCATCAGACCTTTCTGAAGTAATTGAGGATTTCGTGGTTTGAAAGTAATATGGCTCCATTGAAAACATGTATTTTGATTGCAATACAATAACAACAAAAGTACCAAATTAAAATGCTTGGATCTGGGATTATTAGATATTTTGACAACAGTTTAAAAACATCAAGATCCCAATTGAATCGAATAATCCTGCTTTAAAAAGAAAGGCGATGTCGTCATCTAATAATAGTTTTCTGCATTTAGGAGCTATTGTCATTTAAATGAGGATCACCTGTTGGTGTTCTACTTACACATAGCACAAGTTGAATACGCTTACTGTTTCTTCAGTGAAAAGTTCAAATCTTTTACTTTCCTTTAAACCCATGTAACCTCTGAACGCAATGTGCATTTTTATTAACTAAACTTATTAATTAGATAAGATAAATCTTTAATATTTTCAAATATTTGTGTAGTTTAGTCTAAATTGGTGTAAAACATGGTAAAATAAATATTCAAATTTGACAAGTTGTCAGTACTAATTATTTTGACACAACCTGTATATATTTATTATACGGTCGGAAACAACATTTTCAAACGTGTTTATGACGCCAATATTTTTTTATAACGGTTGGGATACCGTATACAAATGCAATGTGGCATTACCAAGTTAGGCATGCATATATTAGAACACGAACATGTACTATGTTTAACCTATTCCATATAAGATCAAATCCAAAACAACATGATTTAATTATCTACGTACATTACTTATATGGGATGCTCACAATAATGCAAACTGTTTGGTACCAGGATTATATAATATATGATATTTTATTGCGATTGGTACCGGTATATTCGATATTTTCATAAAAATATAAAAAAAAAAAAAAAGAATATCATAATTGGTGTATTTTTCTATCAATAGAAAAGGGAACATGTTAACTTTTTGATGTGATAATCTAATGACGATAAATAGTTACATCTTGTAGCTATTTTCATTCATTCAACACAAATTGAATAGGTCTACCACTAACACATTGAACAGTTTAACTTCTGATCATGTCTCAGGAAGAAAACAGCTGAACTAATCCTGAAACCAGCCCCAAAACAACTTTTGTAACCACAGGTATTGTCCTATATATATCTTGCCCACCAGAGGTAGGAATAGGCGCGAAAATGTCAACGTAGGTCCTTCTAGTAAAGTAGACCAACGTGGAGGGGTTTTCACGTGCTTAGCAGGATATCTGTGCAACAATCTTCAATGTTATGTCTTATGTCTGCAAGACACTCACAGAAGATGTGACAACCACCGCCTATTCATACCTGGCATGGTTCTTGCCACTGAGCAACCATACCGACAGTACGGTAGTTAAATCTTTGTCAAAACAGGCTCTGTTATCCAAGCTACCTCTCAGAAAGATCCAATTTAGATTCCAACAAAATCAAAGTGCTGACAGTTTCAACCCAGATCTAGCCATTGTCAGCAGCGTTGTCTGTGCAAGAAAATTGTGATGAATCCAGTCCTGATCATCAGCTACACTAATGGCACTAAACCCTTGTGAAGAACTTCCCGCTCGGGCAAAGTGTAGATGGACGGAGTGGACAAATCTCAACCAACTGAGGACTGGTATAGGCCGCTGGAAGGTATTCCTCCACAAATGGGGATATTTAACGACATCCGGGATCTGAACTGTGGATGTGGCAATGAGCTCAATAAACGCATCATTCTAGTGTCTTTTGTTGGAGCAAGTTTGACTGCTGGAGATTTCGCAGCTTATTATGATACTGTACAGAAATGCTTTAACTTAGTACATAACGTAGTGAAACATATGATAAATATAACTTTAACATTTTGATATTGAAAACAAGCATCATCAGAACTGAAACTTTAAGTAATTAACATGGTTTCGTTGGAAACATGTATTTCGATTTCAATACAATTACCGATGAAACTAGATTTAAATTATTGGAACCGTGATATTTGACATTTTCACAAACATTCAAACACTTTTGTTAAATAAGATCCAATACAGAGTGACCCTATAACATTGCATCACCTATGCTCTGGAATTTATTTAGGTGTGGAAATCAGCTGTTCCTGAGAAACAAATGCATTTTGTAACGAGAATTGATTTGTGTCATTCCAATGGAATTCACCAATAAAGAATAAGTGAGATTCGGTGCCATCATATAAATAATACAATCCAACAAATGTTAAAGCTAGTAAAAAAAAAAAGTAAACCTGATATTTATATTTGCGGAACTGCACAAAGAACATGTTGGTTAGGCCCCCCGAAAAATTGTTTGTTTGCCCTCGTCCGACTGACCGTCATTTGCCCCCCAACTGAAAAAGTGTTTTTGTTGAATATTTTTTTTTTGAAAAAAATAATCAAACAAATCAAAAAAAAAATTCAAAAAACTTTTTTTCCCTCATAAATGTTGTCAACAATTTTCCACAAATATGGTATGTTTGCCCGCTATTATAAACTGTTTGAACAAAACAATGATTAAAACAAGATTTTCCGACCGACCGACCCTACTAAAAAAATGTCAGTTGTGGGCAAACAAACAACTTTTTTTCGGGCCTTAGGTTGAAAGCTATTTTTATGGTTTAGTAAAAATACAAAGTAGGGCCATAATTTTCTACAAGTAATACAATACTCATGTTGTATCAGTTGTAAAAAATTACTATTTTGTCTATGTTATTTAGAGTTTACAGGGACGGCTTCAAACTCAAACGGCGGTTCCGTGCGGTTGAACCACTTGTCATTGTTTAGAGCAATAGAAACCAGCTCTATCAGCACAGAACTGGAAAGAACCACCGGACATCCGGCGGTTGAGTTTTAAAGTCATCTCTTCATAATGTATGGTATGGTAAATGCATATGTAGTGTAAGAAAAGTACGAGTTGCCAAAAAATCATGGCTCGTGATTTTATATATGCCTTTTTAAATATGTTATGAATGTTATGAATGTATTGCTTGCCTTGTCAGTAGTTGGCAAGTCTAGTTACATTTTAATCAGTCAAATTGTTTTTAATTATTTTAGATATGAATCCATGCTTCTCCCTTCCATGTCACAACCAAGGCCAGTGCGTGAATGGCGACAATGGTTATACGTGTGAATGCCAAGCTGGATGGACAGGGATCAACTGCGAGAAGGTATGTTCACACATGGCTATTAGGAGCTGACAGAAGTACTGACTGGTATGAAAGAATGTTATTCCAGACAATTTCCCGTCTATGTCACAGCGTTAACCAAGTCCTACGTGAAACTCGTGGTAGCAATTATTTCACGCGTAAATGCCAAGCTGGGTGCATGTGGTATGGGTATTGAGAAGCTGTTAGGAGAGCTTAGGAGTAATGAATGGTAAGAGTGAATGTTATATATTTACATACGAACTACGGTCAATATGCGCGTTCATCTTTCATGTATACAAATAATAGATTTACCGTGATTTCAAATAAATATTTTTCAGCCACGCCCAAACTATTTTTGGTTTGTTTGCATTGTTGTAGTAGGTGACTTTTTTGTTCTCTCCTTTCATCGAATATGTGAGCTTGACCTGTGAAGCATGAAACAATATATTGAAAATCAAGGTTAGTCAAATAAACATTAAACCAGATTGGTAATTGTAATCCCTACTTCAGTTTTTATAAATCGTTCAACCCTTTATATACATGTCAACATGATCTAAAGTAGGAAAGCGAGTACATGTATATCGGACATTTAATAGCTGTTGAGTATAGTATTTTGTTTCGATTTTTCTTTCTGGTACCAACAATTGTATGATGGCCAATTGGTTTACTTTTATTAACATATTATTTTCAAATATTTTTATAAACACCTGTTCGAGGAGCTCGTACTAGTAATAGGATGGGGTGTGTGTGTGTGTGTGTGGGGTGTGTGTGTGTGTATGTGTGTGTGTTGGGTGGGTGTGGGAGGGGTGTGTAGGGGTGTGTGTGTGTGGTGGTAGTGTTAAATGGTAGTGTTTTGGGGCTTAGGGTGCAGAGGATCAAAGAACATTTCTGATCGGGGGGGGGGGGGGTTACTCCATCTATTCCGCTGATTTAAGCCTTGAGCAATGCACACACCCTTGATATCAAATGAAATGAACACCAGTTATGATTAAGTTTTAACCACTTCTGTAAAATAAAGGAGTAGAAACAAAGAAGCGAAAAGAGTTGAAACCAATCCAAAATGAATAAAGAACACTGAAAAAGTGCAACCAAAATGAGTAAAATAGTAAATTACTCGCTTTAAGAGTTGAAATGAGTTATCCCTTATTACGTCCTTCAAAAATAGTGTCACACTGATTTATTGGTTGCTCTGACACGGTAGGAGTGTCGGTGACTCTTTTTAAATGATCATTTACTCTTTTTGTGTAGTTCCTACTCTTTTAGAGTGGTACTTACTCTTTTAGAGAGTAAACGTTTCACTCTTTATGAAAACAGCATCACAAACTTGCAATTGATATCTGTTCATGCTTATGACTATGTGCATTGATCCTTATTCGAAGATAATCAATACAGACACAAATCATAGTTGCAACTAATAGGAGAAACTTATGTAGCACATAAACAGTACAAGTTGTACTCTGCTGATACTACACAATTGACCAGTCTCACAAAATTACATGTAATTTCAGTTTTATCCGGTCAATTTTAAACAATTAAACAATTTCAGGAAGCTAATAATGTAGGGCAATTACGCATTGAAAAATATACATAATACGATTGTTTTCATGGACACAAAAATTTCTTAAAATTTGACAACTTTGGATTCTAGGTCACCCTGTATGTTCTGTGTAAATCACTTTGGAATGGCGGAAACAGATAAATCACTTTGGAATGGCTGAAACAGAGGTAGGCTTACAAGAGTATCATATCTTGCATATTCTTTGACCAATATCTTTCATTTTCCTTCAGAGCTGAAGTTTAATTATAATAGCTATAAATTTAAATTTGGTTAGGAAATACCAATTCTAGGATAAAATATCAACAAGGAGTGATTCGTTAGTACTTTAAAAAGTGTGAGTAATGATCATTAAAAAATATCACTCGATTGCGTCCAGACCAATTTTAAATTTACCACCAAAATGCAATTGTTGAAATGCCTGATACTCCTTGATTTTATAATTGTTTCTTACAAATTTGATTTCCTTTTTCCAGACTACATGTTTCCCTTCCATTGTGAAATCAATTTACCAGTGTCTACCAAATTGGAAAAGCAAAAAGAATAAAAGTTGATCAATTCAATGTATTTTTTGGATAGCTTACAATCCCGGGGGGGCAGTCATCATTGACTAGGGGGTATCATGCGCAACATAGAATTCACATAAAAAGGGTCATTTTTCGTGACTATAGGCACGTTACTAACGTTACGTGAAAAGGGTCTTAAATCACACAAAAACAAAGAAAAAGGGTGCATTTTCAAGGACTTACGTATTTAGAGACTATTTTCAACATCTCCACA
>JAUMTS010104000.1:0-10309 GCA_032273385.1 Ophiopholis aculeata | reverse complement strand
ATACACTAGGTTTTATTTGGTTTATATCTAACTAAGTAGATAATGCGAGAGCTTGAACCTGAAATGTAAGTTAATAGTCAGGCATGATTAGCAAAGCAACTCCCCGACAAACAGAAATTGTCGCATGTAGTTTGATTTCCATGTTTGATGGGGGTACTTATTCTTTACAACAAGCATGCACTAGATTTTCCACCACTTTTGATGCGACCGAAAAGCTTTTGAACTAGATTCACATACGACGAATGACGTGCACAAAAACAGAAATGTTGGAGAGTTTAAGATTTGTCTATCTATATATGTCACCCTTATAATTCCCGTGATATTTTAATCTCTAAACTATAGAAGATTATTTGAGTAAACACCATATCTAAATTACAATCATCACAAACGAAAAACTTCATTAGGGAGACAAGATTGTGACAATTGAAAGCTTTTAACCTTTTTCAAAAATTGTATGAGTATCTGACATATTGACAGCTACGGAAACAAATTTGAGAATACACGTAAATGACTCGGTAACTAACGTGTTCTACAGAAGACTAACGAAAAACATAAATGTTAAATGTACCCGAGAGCTTAGGTATAGGTAAGTATACCCTAGGTTCATTATTAAATAAGAAGGTAATATGAGAGCTTAAACCTGAAATTTAAGTTAATATAGTCAGTAATGATTATCAAAACATTTCCCTCATAACAAGAATTTGTCACATGTAGTTTGATTTCCGTGGCTGATGCCAGTGCAGTGCAAAAAGATGGATCTTGAACAGTGAACCTCACGAAGTTAGTCTTAATTCAAGCTGTCATACACCGGAATCCCAGCATGGGGTAAGTCTATCCCAGCTTTTGGGTAAGTCTATCAAACTTGCTGAAACTTATCAAATCTGATTGCCTGGGAAAGGTTCTCTATAATTATAAATATCACAATATTTTTCTAAATTTTTCAGAAAAAGGTCAACATTTGTATATATTTCCCCCAAAAATAAAATGTTGAGCTATTTTGAGGCATATTTTTAAAATTAGGGCAAAATTCAAAAATGGGGAGAATTTCCCTTCCTACACATTTATATTTAGTATCCGCAATTTAACGCCAAAAATCTGACTTCATCAGTGTGTTTGAATCGTCAATCCCTTCCCAGATATAATAATGATACCAACCCTTTACAGTACTGTGCTACCCGTCGCTCGAGGTTCAATATGCAAGATTCATCTTATTGCGATGCCAGTTCACATTATTTACACCTAGCATGCGCAAGATTCCTCTACCTTTGATACAAGCTGAAGAGGTTGTGGAACCAAGAGTGCTAGGCATTCTTGCAATCGTAACTCGTTTTGGTGATTAAACTATTTTTTTTTTCAAGATGTACAAACTTTGTGGTGTCCTACACACAGATAACTACTGTTATAATACATATTAAATGTCATACATTCATCATAAATGCTTATTATGTTACGATAAAAACAAAAGAATCATACCCCAATACAGAAAATTCATTTAGCTTCCTGTTCTATCTGATTGGATTAAGATTGGATTTTTATAACGCCCTCAAGTTCAACTGTCAATCATCTCATAAATATATTTATGCAAAATACGTGCGTTTGTTTACATCCAATGAGATTAAACAATAAATACGGCTGCGTTAGAGCAAACACGCATAGGCTTTGAACTAATTATGAAGGGGAACGCAACAAAACGCTCTCGACCAATCACAAGCACGGATTAGTGCTTTCAAATCTGATAAAAATGTCACAGCTGATGACCTTGACAAAACGCGTAAGAACACGCGTGACCTTTTGTTTTTGTTTGCGTCCGACGCGACGCACTACAAAAACCGCGGGAGTGGGTCGCCGACTCGCCGGCCGTCAAGTCAGGATCGCGGCCAGGAACAGGCATTTCAGGAGGACTGCTCTACTGTGGGAAGCTGCAAGTGTGGGAGAAAACAATGCAATTTACTGCACATTATCATGATTTTTCCGACTCATTATTCTGCATTTTCGAGAGTATGTAAGTATTTATTGCGCACAGCAAAAGATATAACATTTTGGCAGTAATTACGTCCGGGTTTTACGAAGTTTCAAACAACAACACTGTCACGGCAGTGTTGTTGACATTCACATCGACAATGACTGATTGATTTTACACGAAAGTTAAGCTTACACGTACAAAATTAATATTCTCGCAGTTTCACTTCATGTAGATGTACGGAGATGTACGTAGCTAAACAACGATAAATGCAGCGATTCCTAATTTTCAATTCAACAACAACAACGCTGTTGATTCACGACATAGCATTGCATCAAAGTGAAAGTCTTTGTCAAAGTTAAGCTTACAAATTACTCGTAGCATGCTCAGTCAACCATCGAGATATCTCGATGGTCAAACACTCAGTACCCCGGCCCAATGCAATGGCAATGCAATGTTCAGTCACTCGATCGCTCTCAGCATGGTATACCATGCTCTCAGAAAGTGCTCCAATGCCTAGCCCTAGGCGTAGTGGCGGCCGGCCATAGACCAAACATTCACAAACAATAATTCCCGGGGGGGGGGCACTCAAAACAAATGAAATGTGGCCAAAAAAATAATTGTTTGGTTGTCCTTCCCAATTTTTTCTAGAGTTGGTGCACACTTGCAAATTTTTTTTAATGATCAAAAAAGTGTACACAAACTTGATGCAACTAAAAATATCCTTTTTAAAAAATCCACACACACCCGGTGTAATGAAACTGAGCGTCTGGTGAAACGAGGGGTCCGGCCTAATAGAACTAGCACAGAATAAATGACAATATCAATGAAACAACTGATGCGTATAGCGTGTCTAAGAAGTTTGTACACAGTTCTATAGGCAGTAGGACACGGACCGTACGATTCATGACACACCAACAAAAAATTAAACTTTTTCAAAAAAAAAATTGTCAGGATCAAAAAAGTGTACACAAACTTGTCTATTCAACTAATAATTTCTCTGAAGTTTTTATTTATGTTTAATCAGTTTAAGCTCAGGTTTATGAAGATACTGTTTAATGAACTTTCAAAACACCTTCAAATTCAATCCAAAAATATTGTGAAAGAAAAACAAAATAGTTGTGATATTATACAGTAAGTTTTTAAAAAATCCACACCCACCAAAAAAAAATCCAAAACTTAATGGCGGTGGGGGGCGACCAAACAATTTGTTTGTTTTTTTGACCCAATCTTGTTTTGACATTTGAACTTCACAATTGGGAGAAATAGTGAATTTTCTGCTGCAGTGAAACTTGCCAGGTGCTGGCTTGAAAATTGAGCTGCCAAATTTGGCAACTTAAGGCTGTGTTTACATTCAGATTTTACAGGAAAAAAATTATAATTGGTTGTAGATTGATCAAGCGATGATTCCCCCATGATTCTAAACACCCATTGACACCCAAGAGATGCAGGTATGGCATATAGCATGTTAAAGAAATATATTTTCATATTTTGTTGTTGAAATATTTGATTTCAAGTAGCTCAATTTTAAATTGCGTTGAAACTGCACACGTCAGTTGTCTTTCAAACTGTAGAAAATTAATTCAAAATTTTTATTTCAGGAGGTTTTCCTACACTGTTATCAAACTAAACTGTGTGCCATTTGGAGGCTCAAAAGAGATGTTTTGAGTTCATCTATTAAGATTTTGTAAATTACCAGCTATATGGTTTGGACCACAGTTTTTCAAGAGGGGGAAGGGGGTCGAAAAAAGTGCAGACAACGATTTTGTTGTACTGATTAGAATAATGTGTCCAATTTGAAGTACTGGGCATCCGTGACTGAGCAAAACATGTTGAAAGACTTTGAACTTTTTTTCTATCACAAACTTTATTGTATTTGTAGGGCCGATATTGGTATGAAATCACATTCAACCTGAAAATCTTGGTCCGGGGGAGGGGGGTGTCACTCGTCACATGACTTGCTATCCACTGGGTCAAAATCTACTTTCTACCCACCTAATTCAAAATGTTCTTTCTGCTTTTTTTTTTATTTCAGATATTCTACACAGTTTAACATAGCTAGAGATGCCTGGTGGTGTGTAATTTAAGGTTTGTATTACCATTTTAAGAAACCAGACAATCAGCTCATCACAGTGATAAATACAAAAGAAAGATATACCTCTTACAGTCTGGCACAAAATTTGTAAACAGGAAAGATGTAGTATTTTAATATACAAAGCAAGGGGAATTCCTTTGAAATTCTAATTAAATGTTAATTGTCATTAGGAATATAGGTTTTAAATGATTTATGTAGTCTCGATGAATAAAACTACCCTACCCCAAGAACTACATGAAGTAACCCACTCAGTTAAATCTGGCACAGGAGAAACCCGAAAGGTGGAAGACACATAAAACACCATAGAATTAATTTATCAATTAAACACCACAGAATATATATATATATCTTATAGACTATTTATATATATCTCCTTTATGTGTCAATTGGTGTTTACCTCCTGTTGTGTAGTGGCGGTACCTCTCCAGAGGCAAGGTGAAAAGGCTGTACTGGGGTGCATAGATCTGATATGGGGTCAACATATCATTTCTATAAAATTTAAAATATGTCATCAACAGTGAATTAAAGTTGTTATAATTCTGATACAATAGAAATGAAATTTTGACACTGAATCATACACATTTTAAATTGGTAAATTCTTTATATTGCACAGATATTAACCCGGATTACAAAAATATATGTTACATGAGTAAAAAAAACCATTATAATCTTATTTAATTGACCAGGTCAGTAAAATATGGTATTGATTTCTGAAACTTTTTAAAAATATCAGAAAGTAGACTCAATACGTGATGGTAGTAAAATATTATAAAAGGTGGATAAAACCTCAACATCACTACAAACCTCCAAACTGTGAAGGAAATCTTTTGACAAACAAAGTGTGTCTTCCTCAGCTACCGGTACAGTTGTTGTTGATGAAGTCGGCACAAAATTGCGCCATTGCCAATGGACAAAACATCTCCTATGATGTTGAAGTTATTTTTATATTTTTTTTCTTCACAAAAATAGTTCCAATCCACATTTGCATCAGTGTATAAGATGTAATTTTGCCAAGTATATTTTGCACACTCTTGTTTGCACTCTTTCAATAGTTGTATCTTTGTCAAATTTTAACGAGTACCCCCTGGCCTAAATAACAATATTCTAATAGAGATCTGAAATACTGTTTGTAAATAACAGTGAGTTCGTCAGAATTTTAAAAAACAAATCTTTCCTAGATTGTGGAGCCTATTAAATCAGTACCAGTGTGCAGAAAATGCCAGACTGACCAGATAATGCCATGTAGAGATTTATAATTAAGATAATATCGTACAGTGTGATAATAATAATAATAATGAGATTTATGAAGCACCTTTTATAAAGTAGACAAATCGCTGTTATTATAACGCTGCCATCGGGAAATCGTCACAATCATTTTGCATCAACTAGAGTCGCCGGCCAAGCGCTTACTCTATCTGTACTTAGATTGTAATATCCCCCATAACAGCTACTCAATGCGCTCGAGTCGACGAAGCAATCGAGATTAAATGTCTTGCCAAATGAAATAAACACGTTGGCCGCAGCGGGGCTCGAACTCACGGTCTACAGATCATGAGTCATACACTGTTTCATTAGGCGTACTATTCTTAATAAAACATACGTATTTGACAGTGATAATTGTATAAATAGATACAGCTCACGAACATCATTAGAGCAATCATACATTACATAGGTGTAAGGTGTGTAAGATTTCAGCACTTGCTGTTCCCAAAACTCAACTTTCCTGCTAAAGCTAACAGGACCCCTATAAAGCAGACTGTGCAATCGTTTCCTGTAACAAACGACGTTATAACGTCATTGCTGTAAAAAGAATATCCAATGCAAAGAAACTAAGAAATTTCCTCTGGTAGTTACAATGTACTATACTGCTTCAATTTACGTAGGTTTATGTACCAAAGCAAGCTATATATCCGTAAGTAGTAGATATCATGACATAACATCTCACCCTTGCTGTACCTGACTATTGAAACGTTTTTAAAGTTTTTCAATGGAGGCTGCATGTGTTTCAAAGACGAGATGTTGTAAATATGTCGTAAAAATATATAGAAATTATCGTATCATTGTGGATGCATGAGTTTGTATATTTATACCTTTTGATGTAAGCACATGATCAAATACCCTGTTGTCTTACCTTATGTTACAACACATTGTATGTAGTTCAATGGGAGGATTATTTAGTGTTGTGCGCCCTTACTGGACAGAAGCTTTCTACCTTTGTTGTACAACAAGCTGAGTAATCAGACATTTGGTACATGGTGGTAAGTTTATTGGTTATGATCCCTAACCTAGACATACTCACTAAATAATCTTTATAGAATTGACCCAGAAATGTAAATTGCTTCATATGAAAACCAAGCACTTCTATTGTACAGTGAGTACAGTAATCTTTTCTTCTGTTCTGTTTTCACATAAAATAACTTTTTCAAAGGAAGTCAAACGAATTTCAGTTTTAGTTTTCATAGTCTCTGAATTACTAATATAGATTTACATGCCGATAACCGGTGGTCTTGCTCTCTGGGACCTATTAAATGTATCCAAATAAGTGTCATGCTTTAATCATTACAATTCCACGGGAAACCATAATATCCCTAACTACATGATCAAATAAAACATTTAATTTTGAAATGTTTGGGTTTAAAGCTTTCCGGGTCAACCTGTACAAATGCACACTTGGAAATGTTTGAAATCCTCAATGAATAAAATATACTTTTGGTTGGAGATCCTAATGCACGACGGTCATTTTAGACGTTCAGCCCAGAGAAATTGGTTAGACGAACAAAGTACAAATATCTGACCACGTGTGTAGGGGGTTACCTGAAATAAAAGGAATGGGGAGTCTGCCTGGTTCCATCTGCTAAGTGTGGCCCTGGGGGCCAAAAGGGGGCCAAACATCGTGTGCTGGGTAAATTGGGGGAGATACCACTTTAACCTACCTCTATTATGGTTCACACTGCCACACATATACAAAAAAGGCAAACGACAGACATTTTACCTGCTGGACAATGGCCGCCAGAACTCCACTAGATTCCCTCCCCTTTGAAATCGAAGTAGCATAGATGAGCGGGGTACCACTCAAAAATAATGCCAAATGACCAAGTGGACTTCATAGAGTATTAAATGGGTTGCGACAGACAAATAGTTCGGTGTATGCATAAATGTTATCAGAGGACGTAAGTAATACTGTTGTAAGAGTGACATGCCGCTTTCCTTGCTGCTTGGTAAACGCCCCATGTCATTTCAAAGTTGCAGCCAAGGGCGGTACTGCAGCTGCTTTGGACTTCTTATAACTGCAATGTTCCTTTAAAAGACTGTATCAAAAAAATATATATATTTGCCTCAAAACGCATACTCTTTAGGGCGTCCCCACCAGGGACCTTAAGCGGCCCCTGGCTACCTGTCTTATTGACTAAAAATAGTATCCAGGATCCGCACCACCCAGTGGAGGATCACGGTAAAAATGAAATTTTAAAGTATTACCTTAAAGTTTCAGGTTTGGCTGACATCGAGTTTCCTCTCAGTTTGAAACTAACTACATCTTAATTATCGAAAGAAATTTGTAAACCAAATTGCGTAAATATTAAAATGTTATAAATATATAGTTCATATTTCTACATGACGATTTTTAATAACTTCATACGATATTGTACACCAAACGTCGGTGTCTTATTTTTGTTTACGCTGTTCTGTGTTTATAGCATTCTGAACGTGTTAATATCAGAGAACTGTAATGTAGTGGAAGAATTTTATTTTACAATTAAAAGTTAATTATTTGTTTATTACACCCTATACAAAAACCATGTTAGTTGTTTGTTGTTTTGCCAACATAACGTAAATATTGTTGTAATCCAGCATTTGTTGCAATTACGACATGTCTAATAAACCTTGAATAACGCATAAAAATAAATAATAATTCATAATTTTTCTTCGAAACCAATTGTTAGATATTTTGACATCAAATGATGCAAAGTATGATATTAATTAGCTCTCAAGGCTACATGACGTAAATGTTTTGAAGCAATTCATACTCTTGTTACAAGGTTATAAGTCGCTTTTTATATATAATGTGACGTTTATTACGTCAATGATCTCCGCAAATATAGCTTTTATCAAATAAAAATACATCATAAACAAACTTCCTTTTTTTTTCAACCAACGCATTACACTTGGTTGTTCTTATATTTACATAGAATTTTTACTTCCAACTGGTTGACCTTGATCCCTAAAACTTATTTGCAAAGTTTTAATCCAAGATGATTTACCCCCAAAGACAAAAATATGTGTGCAACACTAGGGATGAGGCTGCTAATAAATACAAAAGAAATTATTACTTGGTATACCAAAAGATCCCAAAATGTTTGCAATAACTCCTAAAATACAATGAATATGAAGATGAAATTTTGGGATGATAATGACTTAAATATGGTGCTTACTTTTAGTTTCAAAATCAGCAGTAATTCTGGGTGAACCCAGGGGTATGAGGCTGCAATCGGTTCAAACTCGTTTCAAGAAGACCCTCTGTAGCTACTGCAAACGTACACGACTTCTTATTCTACAAACATTTTGTTACCCAAAACGATCTTTGAAATGTTCAACTTAATGTTTTCTTTACTTTAAAGTAAAAAAAAGTTTTGTTTTTTGGTGATGATAAAAATATTGGTGATGATAATACTAGTTTTGAATATCAGAATTGGCTTAAAAGACCTCCAGAATGAGGAGTTTACTTTTTAAAAGTTTAATATAATAATAGTTTACCACGAAAGTCACAAATTACAAGTAGCAACAAAAACAACAAAGTAAAGAGTATTCCTTTTTTTACTGGCTGAATACATATATAGTACAATAGTTTGCCACTATTATACCCGAACCCGTTAGACTGCTAATATAGTCACCTTGGTCGATCGCTGCGGTTCGAATCCAGCCAGTGCCGAGTGTGCGGAAAATTAGGGTGCTAGTCAGTGTCTTAATTCTTCTAGGGCTGCGCCGACTGTGACTGCAATAAACCTTAGACTTCCTAGGGATTCAATGTAGTGTAAATTGGGCACAATGATTAGCGAAACTCTGTAAAGTGTGCTGAGGTCACGTGGAATAATAAAGTCAGGGAGGCATAGTGCACGGCATAGTGCACTATAAATTACCTTGCATTATTATTATTATTATTATTATTATTATTATTATTATTATTATGTTCTCATCAAATAACAAAATAATAACAAAACAGCATCAAATATGAAAATGCAACGATATAACGTTGAATGTAGTGTCAGATTCATTTTTTGGGTTAATTTTTATGTTCATAAGATGTAGCTAAAAATGACCGCATAAATCAAGTTATCTTTGTTTATGCAAATCCTTATTCTCTCTTCCTTATTCAAACTATACATTGGATTGTGCAGCTTTAATTCTCAGAATGTTCACTGGCATTCCAATAGGTTATGTTCGTATTCGTCATAGCTATACAAAACTGCACGTTTTACCCACACTTCTGGTTCTACAAATAAACACGGTGGAGTTGAGCTTAGGCCGATGTCACGTATCGTATCCTAAGTAGCCTGGAAAATCCTATAGCACAGGTAGAGCCGAGGCGTAGAAATTGATACTGATCAGTTATTCGCTGCACTGCCTGTTACATTTAATGTTGACCTCTTAATACAGTTTGAACCAAGTAACCCCCTTTGGTAAACCAAAGGAGGTTACTTGGTTACTAGTAATTACTAATAGTCCCCTAACAGATGATTCCCTGCTGAATTCGAACAAGCAAATAGGGTGACCTAAGATATCTTAGTAATCCTTTGCTCTCATGTTCATGGGGTGAGAGTATCTAGTGATTGGGGAAAGGTATGCCGTCGAAGACCAGTTGGAAATACGGTGATTTACACACACAAATCATAGATGGTCTTAATAATAACCGGTTCTTGTGATGCACGCAAATCAACTTTTAGCGTTCTGTAGGCGCTGTTGTGTAGGTGGCTGTAGCGCTCACACCAGTAAGGCCAAGTAGGCGGACATTCAGTCACACTACACAACGGAAACCAGGTCTATGGAACAGAGATATGGTCTTATAACTCACTGTGTATTTTAACCGGATTTGTTCTCTTTTATAAGCAAACAAGTCGTCGAATTTTTGATATCAATACATATGTATGTTTTGGTAACAAAAATATCTGTATGAAAAATATTTTATTTAAAGGTCCTTGTGCCGATCTTTTGGCACCCCACTGGGCTCACCCGGAAGTAGTGCTGATTTTGATGCCAAC
>JAUMTS010103889.1:0-10312 GCA_032273385.1 Ophiopholis aculeata | reverse complement strand
TGAAAACCTGTACTTTGCATACACATTAAAATAATATGAGTGTCCTTATGTTGTTTTGAGGTTTTGAAAGCCAAACTACAAGTGAAACATGATTCTTGTTGCTGTATTGTCATGTGGATTCTTAAGTTTTTTTCCTGAATCCAAGGAGAATTTCATGTCAGTCATGCTGCACTGTGAGTAAGTGCATGAAGTATAAATTCCCAGTGATTTGCTCCTCACGTTTTGAGTACTGAACCATTGACTTCCTTTTTCCTGAAGCAGAACTTTCTTCTGCAGTTTGTTGTGTTGGATTGTGAAGTATGAAACCCCCAAGAAACCAAAACATTCTATACTTTTGAACACTTTCAGATTTATTACAATTTTTACACTGGTTTTTACATAGGATTTTCATAACAATTCCGCATTAAGTTCTGAATAGCGAGGCTACCCGGCCTCTGGGTCAGGGGTTGCGGATTATTTTTGTTCCATGGTAGTGGTTATTTATTAGCTTGAACTTGGCTACTCAATTCAAAGTGACCCAACCACACCACACACAGTTGTACAGATAAAAGTCTTTGTAAACATTGACACTACAGATTGTAAACTGTTTTACACATCAATGTAAACAAATCATTCATCAACAATCTTGGTTAGTTAAACATCATAAAGACAGTATAGATAACTTTATTTCCTGTATATTTTAGATTGACAGCCATATAACTTAATCCTTAGGTCACCCACAGTTTGGTAAGTCCATGTGAATTTTGCCTGGTTACATCTGCAACCACAAGCTGAATTATAAAGTACCTTTTTCGGAACAAATTTCTAAACATCCGTTACTTCATTGAGCTATATGACCACACAATAAAATCCACTATTCAGCCAACTTTAGATTGAAAAAAAAAAACCAACAACATTGGACTTCATCATGTGGCAAGACCTACGGCTTCAAAACATTTAAGTTGTATTATTATGTTGTTTCTTAGAAGCTGGTCATTCTTTTCAACCAAAATCTAGTACAAGTAGTAGTGTTTTGTTGAACTATTTTCTCTGCTTACAATGTTTACGGGATGCTCACTGTACTGCTTACTCAGTAAGTGGTACTTATCCATCACTTGAGCATGCCATGAAGAGCCAAATGTTGCAAATAATGTACTAACATAGTGGTTTTTTTCTTTACCAATCATGAATATTCTTGCTTCTTTTTATGGTACTTTTACAATTTACCATTCTTTACACATGCCAGTGTATATGCAGTTGTTTACAATTGTTTTTTAGTTTTACTCTGAATAACAGTTGCTTATTTGGTCACAAAAGTCTTGAACATAAATTCATGTGTACCATTTTAAAGCAACTCATTCCATACCCAATGTATAAGTAACTCAGAATAACTCCTCTCCAGCTTGGAAACCAAAACAAACATCTAAATTCCATGAAAGCTCCTTGAATAGTACACAGCAAATATCATTTTTCATTTTACAAATCCTTGACTCTATTCGGTAAACAGTAGCATTGACGCATGTACTTTCTAGTAAATGGCATTTGCAAATTATACCGTAGAATTTCTACTCTTTACCAATGACAACATTACGTCCAACAGGAGAGAAAATACTACTTAAATGGACTTACAGATGAGCTTGTTGGTGACACGAAACAGGCACCCATTGTAGATTTCTGCATAAGTCAGCAGTGGTGTAAACACCCACTGGTTCCCTGTTCTTACTTCTTCCCATCATCATGAACACTAAGATCCAACAAATATAAATCCAAAAGTTTTTCCAAGATTGATAATTCCTCAAGAAATAAATATCCAATTTATAAAATATCCATCATCACAGGCAGGGAAAATGTGGTTTTCTTATCATTCACAGCATATGAAAAGTCCATGTTCCATGCAAAAAGTTCCAATATAAGTTCCATCAACCAAGACGTATCACTAACTATTTTTCAATGGAAGAATTATTTTGTTGACTGAACAGTGAACTTGTTCCCTCCACTTTGTGGTGACCCAATCTTGGCTTAGAGCAGTTGTGACTGAAATTGGCCCAGTGCATGACTGACAGGAACCAAACAATAGCAAGTTATGATTACTCCACCTCCAGTGCAGGTCACCAACCAAAAAGTTAGATATGGACTCTACCACTATGTCCCATGGGGGTGGAAAACTTATCTTATGTGTCATTTGAGTTAAAATGTTCTGCTTTTGTATTATGCTTTGTATCTTCATGAACAATTCTAAATTGTTTAAGCAACATTTTACCATTCTACCTAATAATGTAATCGGTGACTACAAATAGATATATATCTCAAATGTTAAATAAATGTTTGATACAAGATTACCTCTATTCACGATTCACCAACCGACACAGCCGATCCCTTTGTACCTCTCTCACACTACCAGCAATGATCCATAGGAATGGTTTGCAAAAGAAACCAACTTTTGGGAGACAATTTGCTCAGAAATTTGACTCCAACACATCAGATATGAGACAAATACCTTTATTTCATGCTTGAGGTATAAAACAATGAAGTAATTTTACCAGATAATCTTTGTAACCAAACAGTAATGGTATGTTGGGACTATCTCAAGTTCAAACGTTCACACACAATAATCTGCTTAGCTTACTGGAACAATGAAGAACTTTTGTTGGCAAAAGAGAGCGAAAATGCAAAAAATCATTTTAGTTCAGAAATAATTTTCAAGTAAGCAAATACATGCAAGCATACAGATACAATTTATTATTAGATCAATTATTTTTTGATCAATTATTTAGATTTAATAAGATCCATAATTGCCTCTGAATTCATCCCAATTTTCAATCAAATTATAATTGCGATAATTGGGGCTTAAATTTGCTTAGTGTCTTTGACCACATTTTTTCATCAATTAACTGTAATAGTTTCAACAATTACCAATTAATTTTCAACAATTAAAAAGACTACATTTGTACAGGATAATTTAGATTTGATGTCAAGAAAACCGACATTTAAAAAATTCTTCATACCAAAAAACAATTAATTTACATTCTTTAAAATTCAAAGTTGAAAATTGCTGTTTACAGACTAATGGAGCAGAAAAAGAGGCGGAATATCTATAATAGATCAGCTTTATTTAAACAATAATATTCACTTGAATTAAATTTCAGTAGATATGTGTCACTCATTCAGTTAAGCTTACATTGTAATCTTAAAATCTGACATTACTAAATCCATCCACTAATTTTCAAGCATTCTTGAACAATTTCAACATCTGTTTAACAGAAAAAATCATTCTCTCAAAATTTCTCTTCTTAGTTATATTTGTACAAAATCACTCCCAAATATGTCAGATTATTCGAAACAATGGATTAACCTTGCAAATAACTTAAACACCATCAATCCAAACAATTAAGCCAATTTGTAGTGCATAGAATATTACTTGAAATCTCAATAAATCTGGAATTTTGAAGTGAAAACTAAAACATGAGAAATAACAACACAGGTCATTTCACTCCAGCTTCAAGTACCGCTCTAAGCTTTTCTGGAGTGGCGCAAAATTCTTTGTGTAAACACATAAAGTGATCTTCTGTGAAAATGTATGATTCAGTGTCCGATTTACAGATGTCATTTACACCTAAGCCAAGGAAAGAAATAGTGCAAATGCCCTTCCACATGAATTGGAGAGATCTGCATAATATACAATACAACCACACTTCCTGCAGTAGATAAAAGCCTTAAATAATGTAATAAAAATAACTAATCCCTAATTTTATTACTACTTTAGCCCTAACACCAAACAAAACACAAAAGGGTTCTATTTTACGACTTTCATAAATAAGAAAGTAGGAAAATGATTCATCACCATTTTTTAACAATCACAATAAACAAGTATAAACAAATTAACTTTGACAAGTAACCGCTAAATCTAAACACACATTTCACATACTTCACAAATTTCACAAGTTATAGGTTTTTCCAAATAAATGTCCATAAACAAATCCAATTTTTAAGTATAAATCACTATAATTATAAAATCTGCTTTACAGTTACGATTACAGGTTCAATTTGGAACGCAAACTGAGAACCATGAAATTGTAGTTGTTTATATTGCTAAAATGGTATTGAAATTAGCATAAAACCATGCTGACTTAAGGTGCCAGTAGCTATAAAGCTTCGCTGAACATCAATGCCAAATTTACAAAAAGCTGCCTAATTCAACAAATATACCGACACATCAGGCTTTGCATGAGTGAGGTTGCCACATACCGATCTCTATCCAATCGTAAAAGGCTAGTCAAAAACTCACAAATATGCATTAAATTCTCTTTTGTTTTTATATTTACTTGGTCAAGCACTTTACAATTGCGGCCCGCAACAAAAACAGTGAGGAACGTGGCGAGAGATACAGTTGTTAAATCTGTCACTTTTATTTGCCGCTGATAAGCTTAAGTTAGACAGCAAACCGATTTAATATTAACCCCGTTATTGTTCAGTATGCTAATTAAAATCTGTGTATTGTTTGCAATTACATAAATTGAATAAGCTTAAAGGGTAATTATAAAAAAATCAGTTCTTAAGCTTAACATGAGCACCAATCACTCAGGCACCACCTCAATTTCTTAATTTGGAATTGATCAAAATCAATTTACCCACATTACATCATAAGAGACTAAGCCAAGATAAAGGCCAACTTTTCAATTAGTTTTAATTTAATTAGGAACTAAATAGATCATACATTTTCCACTTCAAATTTGAAATTTTTTCAGGAGAAAATGTTCAGCCTGCAAATACAAGATTTGATTTTATAATATTAGCTATGGCATTGAACTAGAGAAGATCAATATCTTCAAAAGATTGTTTAAAGCTGTTTAACACGGTCAAATTCTTTTGATATTTTCCGCACGTGCCGACAAAACTTTGTCGGCTGTGTTTTACACCATATTAGTACTTCCTATTTTTTGCAAGAGGACAAGCGAAACAACAAGCTAGCCGAAGTCACACTAAACCAGGTGATAATAACAGGATTAATTTCTTAATTGTATGTGACTAGAGCTTATTAATTTACACTTAATTCGGCACACTTTACATAAGACTATACATTTCTGGTAAACAGGCTATGCTATACCTGTGCAGTCAAATGTAAACACTTTGATTCACCTGTTCAACCCATGCTATGTTTTCACCTGTTTTACAACAACTTTTGCAAAATTGTACAATGAAAGTTAGTATTTTCAAAAATCATACCAAAAAAACAGTCAGCTGTAAAGCTGTACAGAATATATTTCAGCAGAAGAAGCTGAAGAATGATGAAAATACCCAAGAGAAATTAACCTGAATTTTAACCTGATCTTTATAAAACCTTCAAATACAATTAAATGTCTTTTAAAACTATCCCCTTGTTTTTCTTTCCAATAAGTGCATTAAATGTATGCCCGTTGTTCTACAAGACAGATCATTCCAATAGAACTATCTATTGTGAATCTGTATATAAGCAAACTCTAGACATGCACATACATACATTGTAAGTTTCTTGACACTTACATTTTAATACATGCCCTGTCTATCTTCCTTAATTTCCTTTTTTACCCTGAAAAGATGTGAATCTACTTCTATGGTTCATAAACTAAATTTGATTAAATAAGGTATCGTGCATACTCAAAATCAAGTTTATTAACAAAAAATAAAGAAAAATATTGATGAAGAAAAAAATCACATATTAATAATCTGTCAAGTAAGCATCGAGGGAATTTGTTATAAACTAAAAAGGTGGGAGGGGAAAAAAGATGAAGTCTCTTGGCAAAAACAAGTCGGTATTAATAAGCAGGGAACATGGCGGGGAATAAATATGCCCCAATCCCCTAGACGTTAATATTCCACGGTGCATATCGCATGCTGTTTCTGTTCCAGTTTTATAGTGTGGAACATTGCACTCTACTGGCTATATGTCTTCTATAGTAAAACATACAAACTGGTATATTGTGAGCCACACACAAGTAGTCTCAACCCCATGGTGAAGTTCATTAAGTCGTATTAACATGTGTCTTGTTTCACTGACATGAGGTGGAGATTTGATACCTCGAATCCATAGTCACTGTATACAATTTACACAATTATACAGTACATTGAACACAGCTTTCTGAATTTGTAACGCGGAAGGTTTCCTAGACTGTCAAAAAAAACCCATTTAGCATGACAAAGTCCATTAACCTGTATTACATTCAATATATGCTCTATTTTGTTGAGGTATACAATTTAATACCCCTACCAGGCAGAATGCACTCTACTATTAAACACAGATGAATCTCACATTGAACTTTGCCTTAGAGTGATGGAATGTATACGAGAGATTTTAGCGATTCAATGTAGCAAGCTATGACAAGATACATTGGGTGTCTTCAGTGTACTTGAGCATTGAGAAATGTTCTGCGCGAGGCAAGAGCGAGCGTTCTCCCTTGATGTTTTGTTTGGGTGACACCAATAAAGCATGCAGTGCTTTGATAACCCCATGTCCTGCGATGATATTACGATGATGAAAATGGTTGTTTGTTAGTGATCCAATTTTTTGACAAATACCTGAATAGCGATGTACTTTTTGCTGTGATATTTTTGATGCATGCAATTTTCGCAATTGAAAAAACTTGTCCTATTGCATTCAAAACTGTTGTCAAATGTCTGATTTTGATGCAGTGAAATTGATTTGAACAGCCACGATCAAATCAGTGTTAATGATTGCAAATTAATATGAATTAGGTTAATTATTTTGATGCACGACATTTTTGCGATTGAGAAAACATATTCAACTGCACTTATGACATTTTGTCCAATTTCTGATTTTGATGCAGTGAAATTAAATCTGAACATCCACGTTTAAGTGCAGGTGTGGGGAAATTATTATTTATGGACACTGATGTTTTGATATCGAATTTAGAAGCTGATGTTTTTAAATAGAATAGCACGTGGCAGGTGTTATCACAAAGTTAACAAGATGAAAATGTTGATTTATTTATGCTACTTTGTTTGTCATTTACAGGGCAAGAAGAAAGCTGCTATTGCTGGGTACCAGGAGATCTTAACCACTACTCCACTACCAGACCAGGTCAAAGCCAACTCACTTAGACAGCTAGGTAAGTTACTAACGGGAGGGGTATATGGAGGGAGGGGGAGGGCTTAAGGTGAGGGGAGGGGATGTGCAAGTTGTCAGTGACTAAAACAGAAACTGTAGCAGGGAAATAGGGATGATAAGCATCCAGATATTCAACTCTATCACTCTTCACTTTTATACTGAGCTTTTGAAGAGTTTGGAAAGGCTTTTAATTGTTCACTTATCAATAATATAGCAGGACTAAGACCTTGATAGAAATTTACATTTCATGCCATCAATAATAACCACATTTTTTTTGGTCAAAATGATGCACAAAGAAGTAATTATTTAAAGTGTCTAGCCATAAAACCCCTGTTTTAGGCAAACTGTCACCGAAAAAACCCTCTTTTTCAGCCGCGTTAGTTGCCATTTTTGTCAACAAAAAAGCTCGAAGATGGCCAGCGAAGCTTGTACATCAGTTTCATTGTTTAGTGCCTCCAGGAAAGTTCTCATAAATTATGTTGATTTAAACAAAATAAGTGCATATTGCATGGATATTATTACCGAATTGCCCACCCAGTTAATTATTTGCGCTGATTTTTGGGCAAAAATTAATTAAATTGCCCACCCAGTTAATTATCCTTATTTACCTCCCTGTCATGTGGTAAGGTTCACCTTATTATTGGGTACACTTTGAGGTACGGATGAAGCGTGCACACCCTTTTAACTTACATTGTATGCCTAATATTCCTTCACACAATTAATCCAGTGTGCATCAAAACAAACCAAAATTGTCTTAACATATTTGTACTGTTGTACATATCCTACATTGTAAAAGGTTCATATGATATCATCATATAATCTGTACATGGCAAGATCCTGGAAATTCTCATAGTAATAATAGGATATCCCTATACAATACCTAGTACCCAGATACCGGAATCTCTATACTGTGCGGCCATGGGGAGTGGAAATCTAGCTAATGGTTCCTACTAACACACACCCCACCCCCCCACCCTCCATTTCACCATGTTTCTCCGTTCTTATGCCCAAGATCTGTAAAAGTCACAGTCTGATTTAATGAAAATTGCAGCTCGAGTCGCGAGTCATAAGGCCTATTTTTAAACAATCATGTGACAGTGGTACATCAATACCAAAATATAAATTGAGTGTCTCCCCCTTGTTTCACAATCAGATCACCTTATCTCCGTGCCTTATCTGCAAAGTGCACACATATATATACCATACATGGGCAAGGTTATTAAATCAGAAATTAAACAACACAATTAAAACTAAGTAATTCTGGAAAAGAGCATGCTATTTTATTAAAGGCATACGTTACCACATTTCCTGGCTGAAGCACCTTCAATTTTTCTCAAATCTAATTTTTGCATGATTGCAGGCCTACTCCATATTGGTCTAATAATATACCATGTGAATGACTACAAAGCTAAAATCTGTAAACAAACTTCAATAATGTTTTTGGAAAAAATAAAGCTCAAATTAAGATTGCCACTGATTTTAGCATATAATCTATTTAATACTGAAAAAAATGTAAGAATATTCCTTTAATATGATGGCACGCCTAGTCCCCTACCCAATTCTTTCCATGCTGAATTCTGCCCAAGTAGACGACACAATTCGAAATGAACTGTATTGGGAATTTCCTCGCAATATCTTGGCATCATGCTATAGAATACATTGACTGCTGTTCAATTATATAAATCCAAACAATTGTATCTTCCCATAGCTCTGCTCCCTTAAAATGTCTTCACCACACAGCACACTCAGATCTATACGATATCCAATCTTAAGTGGTTGTCAAAATTCATGTAACACTTGTAAAGATCAGGATATGCAAGCCTGTGTCTGTTGACGATGACTAAAGTCCTGACATCTCCTTCTTGATCACTATAAATGGTGTATCATTTATAATCATGTAGAGTAAGCATTGTAAAAACAAATATTACTTTGAAATATTCACGTACAAATCCGGAATTGAACAACTATAAACACACATTGGTTTACGCAGATAAAAGCAGTGACTCATGCCCAAAATGATAAATCTTGGCTCATGCTAACCAAGTTGGATTTGCACTGATCTAGACCATAATTGCAAATTCGGAAACCACTAATTTTATATCCCTGAATAGATCACGGCTGTAAAAAGGAACTTTGTCTAGCTAGACTTGGCAGCTGACCATGATGATGTGTCATTAATATCAAGCTTGAATATAATATGGGTAGTACATGCAGGAAGAATAATCATAATACCATGATAATTCAATAATCATTTTGCGTAAATTTAGTAGCTATCTAGCTAGGCCCAAAGAAACACGTTGCAGGTGCAATTTTATACACACGCTTTTAGACAAAATAAATAGATCATTATTTCTTACCTAACTCCTTCCAATTCCTTGGTCCTTGAACGTCAAGAATTTTACATAATTTCTGCCGGCTCAAGAGAGGTATATCTCTCACATAAGTCATTCTTCTTCGACTTTGTGATCTAGCCACGACAGCCATCGTCGCCATATCTCTGAGTGGTGGCCAGCAATCTATTGCGGAAGTGTTTTCGCGTTCGTAGTTTTAGTCTCTTGTTTAGTTTGACTATGCTACATCTGATATCGTATGATATTCTATCTGGTTGTAAAGATTTGTTAGCTACGAGGAGATGGTTATGACGTCAAATTTAATTGTTTGGGTCGGATTGGGGATTTCCCCTCAACATCAGTGATGTCATCCTCGCGAGGAGCGATAACAGCTGATAATTTCACAATAAACATGGTTTGATAACCATTAAGTGCAATTTATTCCACTTTAATCTTATAAGAGTTCAAAAATAACAATGTAAAAACCCAGGTATGGCTATGCCCACGGCACGGATTACCATGCATGCATGGCAAAGGGCGTCCGATGCAATGGTTTTGAATTGCTACTTTAGAAGTTTAGCTTAATAATTTTATTCTAAAATTCACCGTCAGCTTGAGCAAACCCTAAACTGTTGGAGACAGGAATTTGTCTCTTATTGGGAAAGTTACTGTTATTAAATTCCTTTTGCTCCACCAACTTCTTGATCTTTTTTCAGTTCTTTGACAGTTTTTAAGAAGTTGAATCATTTATTTTCCAAATTCATCTGGAATGGGAGCTAAATGGGGGCAATGATAGCAGGGTCAAGCGGTACATTTTCTCAGGCTCAAAAATTGACTTGAGTTAAACCGGGGGTGGGGGTGGGGGGGGGCACTCCCTTTCTGAAGCGACAGGGGTGTGCCT
>JAUMTS010103778.1:0-10312 GCA_032273385.1 Ophiopholis aculeata | reverse complement strand
TACCTCACTTATTTTAATAGGGAAGTATTATTTAATATAGGGAAGTATTATTTTAATAGGGAAGTACTTGTACTTAAAAGTACAAGTACTTCCCTGGTAGAGATAAATAATTGATATACTCTAGGCGCGTTGATTGTTTTAATATGCATTTGTTATCTTTGTATATTTAAAGGCACATTACACATTTTTTTTCCGAAACACCCTCAATTTGTCTCAAATTCAAGGACTAAGGAAAAATCGGCCAAATTCCTTTTTAATTCAAGATTTTGTAACACGATTCGGGCTACTATGACTTTTAAATACAAGTGTTGTACTATAGGAAATTTTATATGACCTATATGCCATTTTTACCTATGTAATTACGTTTTTGGGCAAGCGAACCTCACACGGCACCTTAGACATACTTACATAGAGACTGATTTGATTGAATTTCTTTTTATGACAAAATGTGGGAACATGCATAAGAAAACAGTTTTAGTTCACAGGGTATGGTATGCGTATAAAAAGCTCCTGTTATTATGTGCAGGAAGAAGGGTGGCAACACTGTTAACCCATCATAAAATTGGTCAATAAAATTAATATGCTCTTGTTCTGACATTTTACAAATTTTATTTTTGCATTTTTGTAAAATTATTAGACACAAAGTAGCAAACATGTCTGTTTGTTATGACTTTTTGCAAACATTTTTCTATGAGTTGTAAGTATTTACCGGTTTTTGCAAGAGATCATATGTATTATGACATTTAAAAAAATGGGTTGTAACTTGCTCTTCCGAATGACGTGTTATTAAATTGCTTAGGAAGATAACACCTACTGTTGATATTAATGGTGAAACTTTAATGCATGCATACTTGACAAATCGTCTCCAATCAGAGCTACATCCGGATGTGGGTTGTTACTAACCTTCTCCTGTCAGGAAGACGTATTTTAGATACATTGCTGAGGGGATGCGTTAGGGAGCTAGGGTTTTAATTCGTTTCGCTGACGTCTATGCTGTTTATTACGTCCGTTCTCGATTTTTATTTGCGAATGTTTATTTAATAGCAAGATTTCATTGATACTCACCTGCCTCCTAATATCAAATATATCCTTAAAGGAGTACGGAAAGTTGTACCATCAATATTTGATAGAAATTAAGTTTTAACAAATGAAATGAAATACTGTTATTTCGTTGTCAAGATGTCTCACTGTGTATAGAAACCAAAATAATGTTGTTTTCATTGCTATATCAATATCAATTTGCAATAAAAGTATAACAATTATTAATCGTAGATACACTAAGCTCCGTCTTCAAATTCCTTGCCTTTTCAAATATATAATGCTGTAATGAGATCATAAAGGCTTGTAATTATGTCGTATACGTTGGCGTGCTTTGGGACAACGGGAAATAACGTGCAGCGTCACCGGTCACCTTCGTGTTGAAAAATGGCACGTCTGTGTTTTTATGACATCATCATTTGGTAATTGCAACACCTAAGGGACATTATATATAACACATACAATGATGGCTATACTGTTGAAATAACTCTAGGCAGGTAGGGAATGGGTTTTTATTTAGAAGATTATACGGTCACACTTATTTTTTCAATCGCCTACTTACGCATGTAAATTTAAAAGTGGAGGAAGAAGTTATTTAGGGGACGCAGATTTTAGATCACAATATTTGTCTGATTGAAGGTATTCGGCATTGGTTGAAGAGTTGTACTTATTACATTATACGTTAGGTTGCCATGCTTTTTGTAATATACAAGTAGGACTTTGTAGCCAGTGAATCACTAACTAGGTTGCCTGGGCTCACCTAATATCCATTCAATAAATACCTCACATACACAGATGTATTAAATTGGTCTTAACATCTTTTAAATCACGCTAGATTATTTAAAATCGTTATTTAAAATCATTTGGAATTATTTGTTGTTATTTGGATTACAATTAGTAATACAATTAACTCAACATGGTGCATATCTAAAGCGTACGTTTTCAAGGAAGTATATACCTTTAAGAATTCCCTCTTGATATTAACATTTGAATGATAAAGAAATACAAATGTTAAAGATAATTTAAACATTAACCGATATATTTCAGATTGTTTTTTAGTAGATCGTTAATGTTATTTCTAGCCAGCTAGTCGTATGCCTTGTATATATTTGAAGCCATAAAACGGATCTTAAATAAACATAACTATGATATACTCGTTATGTTCTTTGAAAACAATAGACAGTCAGCATGAGTTAACTGTTCTGCTAATGTTGTCTCGTTTAAGCCGATGAACACTAATATAAGTTGGTATGACATATGTTGTTATTTATACATTTTCACCCTCAAGAATAGACAAATTAATTGCTATCCGTAGTTGCTCTAAATAAATAATTATTTATAGTGTATTTAAATATAAATATTAGAAAAATATACAGAAAAACAGTAACATATTACCGTTTGGTTCGAGCAACTTTCAATGACGCCATGGATAATCTTCGTTGAATTATTATAAAGATGTTTACATGTCTTAATTTAGCTCTTGATTTTTTAAAAACATATTTTAGGCACTTGAGGGAAATTCTGTACGGTGAGATTATCCACATGAATGCTAAAGGTTTAAACATCGCATAAAGACGATTAATTGGTCTTCAATAGAATTAAGGACGTCTAATCGTTAAACAAGTGTTTTGGAACATTATTTACATTTACTATTTCTTGCCCGGTGTTTAGGTTTGTTTTTGTTATTGTATATACTTGTGTAATTTATGTTTTTGTTTTGTCATCTCTTAATAGAAGGTATTGAATTTAAGACCTCATATGTCATGCAATGCTTCTTCTGCCATCGATGTTTCATCCAATATACCGAGTATGGTATCAAACTTGATACACGAATACTACAACGGCTTGATTAAAACGTTTAAAATTAATTAGAGGTGTGCGTTAATGACATTCAATACTTACGTTAAACGAACAAAATCAAATTGTCTTCTGCTTACTTGTTTGTTTGTTTGTTGTTTTTTCGTTTTGATCAGTAATTTCTCGTGTAATACAATAAATACACGAAATTTCATTACCGAAAAAAGGAGGAATAAGCGTGCAAGCGGTTTGTACACACCTCAATGTTATACATGTATTCCTCAAAGAGAGGTCTGGCTATGATCAGTCATCAAAACCCGCTTGAGAAAAAAATATTAATAACACCACTAATAATTGTTCTTCTCTAAGATATGTTACACATTTTACTTTGAAGTAACTGATGTACGGGACGTACTTTTATTTTACTTAATAATTAACAAATATATAAAGCATCTACAATAAGGAGATTTGTAATTTTTTTTTAGTATAAGCAGTACACTTGTCACTGCCTTTTATAACAAAAAAATGTCAACACGCAAATAATTAACCCTACTGCTACAAACAAGATATTTCTAGGAAAACAATTGTTGTGTTAAAGATCTCTTAACTGTAACCCCAAACATATCATTGTCAATGGTGCATTGATTCACAGAATTTCGTGTACTGTGAATGTTTATGGTGTGTACACTGGTAAGAAGCAAGGAAATGCGCTGAAGGGGTGGAAATAACTGCGTATAGGCCCGCTGTATGAAGAGCATACTCTTTATTACCTTTTAAAATTAAGTGACTTTTAAACACTTTGAATTGCAATATTTACATATGTTTGTAAATAAAATAAACATAAGAAACTGTGTCGATTGCTAGTCTGTTTGACAACATTTGAAGGTATATATAAACATTAATGGGTAATCATCAAAACCCTTTAAAACATATAAATAACAACACCAATAGTTGTTCTTCTCTAAGATACTTTACACATTTTACATTGTTTAGCTTAATATGAAATAAATTCTGTATACCATAACTATTTGTCTGTACCTATTAATTAATAAATATTTAAAGCATCGGCAAAAAGAAAAAAAAAATACATTTTATTATTATAACCAGTATTTATTGTTTACTCAAATGGATAACTAATCCACACAAAGATATGTTGCAATATTTTGACTTAATTCTTAACGCATGCGTTACTTCATAAAATTTGTAAAGGCTTAGCAGATAGACAGCTGTAACCATTCGATAAAATAATGTAACCATTAATCCACAGGGATATCTTATTTCAAAGTATACTTACAGCATTGTATACCCAATAAGTATCCGGTATTATAGGAGTAATTCAAGCAAATAAAACATATTTGTAGTGATAAATCCATTCGTTATTCTCTATCATCGTTTAAATCTAACACAACTAATAACTATATGTAAATCTACTAACTTGATATTCCATATTTAAAATGATAATTATATTGAAATATTCCTGAGAATCTAAACCCTTTGGTTATATGTACGTGTAGGATATTGTGCCTTAGGTGTGTGTGGTAATTGGTCGGCTCTTAAAATTATTGTTATTCATATATACAGCTATTCTTCAATCGTTTATGGTATTTTGAATATTAAATCATTTAAATAAGACAATTATAACTCCTGTATTTTATTATTGTCCTCAGATAGTTGCCTACAGTTTGTATTTCCAATACATTTAGATTGTAGAGTAAGGGGTTTTAATGGAATTGTAGTGTATTATTTCCTCAATTAATAATCTTTAACCCAGAGCAAAAGCGAGTTTAGAAAAGCACTTATATATAGTGTATAAACATGTTAATTTTTCCTATGATTTTGTACGACTAATTCATATCCGATTATTGTCGAAACTATAATAGGAGCAAACTAATCTTTAACAAGATTATTTTTTTAATATTCCAACTCTGATATATAATTTTTGGGTAAAAATAACACAAGATAATAACGATTGAACGGATTCCTTTCGTCTAAATAGTTCGGAACAAAAAACAAAACCTCGGCTACATTGTAGCTAAAGGAGATCGTATTTGATCATTGTGAAATAAATAAAGTCCACGTGCTGTGCCCGTATCTATTTAAAACAAAAGTTGAACTTGTGGTGACGTTCGTGTTACAAATACTGCCGGTATCACATTTAGATTTGTTTTGGCATAAATGGGATCTTCTAGCAAGCATTTAAACACCTTTCTTCTCCTAAAATAACTGCTAAGCTAATCCAAATTGTTTGCCAGTACCTTCCAAATGTTAAGGAACTTTCACATCGTTTTAAAGTGTGGAGTTGGTTGTTTTCAGTAGGGAGAGATGTCAACATGTGCCCAGTTTGAAAAGACTAATATTTAGCATCCGTGCATGGATAGAAAAGCCATATCTGAAGTAGATGCATCGATCATCCGGCCTTATTAACGCTACCCTCCTGATCGAATTTAAAACACTAAGAAGTTAAGGCGACAATGATATAGAACATATCGAAACAAATCTATGTTAGAGCAAATCTTTATTAAATATCCACATCTGAAAGTTTAGAAACAACATAAATGAAATTAACATAGACAAATATAACATATTGTGCATCACCTTAGGGTTGATACTTTGGTCCTATTTCTGTCAAATTTACATGTGTAATTATTTCCCCTGAATAATGTAACTCGGGGTAAATGTATTCCGTAATGTCCTGTTTCAAAATAGGAAATTTAATAATTTGCAATGTACAAAATGGTATACAAATGTAAATATAATAGTAAGTGAAACCAGATGTAGGTTTTTAGATATGGAATTACTTCAAAACTCAAACGCTGATTGCCCGTTGGTTTTGCCCAGTTATGTGCGGTTGAAACCGGCTTATGTTGTTCTAAAAAATAACAAGTGGTTCAACCGGCGGTTAAATTGTTAAAGTCGATCCAACAAAGTATTGAGCAACATAGTTCCGTTTAAATCAACAGTATTGGTCCTTTATATCCTATGAGTTGCGGGATCAAAATACAGGTCGTATATTTTAATGATATAATATGACATTGGTGGCCAGTTGCATACCGGTACTCGGTAACTAGTCGAAGTTTTTAAATATTATTTACTATTTAGTAGTAGCGTATGTTACCTGTGTTTGTCTTATAAAATTACTAAACTGAGGTAAGTGTGACAGTTCAACTAATTTAACAATCCTTAACTTGTAAATATCATATTTTCTTGCTATTTTCTTCCCTTTTCCTTGCTTTGTTTCTCGAAGGCCAGCATGCATACATTAGTCTCCGACTATCCAGGCTTGTGCATTTGTATGAGCCTGGGACGGTCCATGAATTTTTCATGGATTAGCATGTGTCCTCCACGGACCAACCTGGGTAAACAAACAAACAAACAAATATTGTTATACTTTTAACACATCATGGTAGGCATCCTGTAAACCATATTTCAAAATGGATGTAAGACTTGTCACATAATTGATCATCTGCCTAACCTGTTCTTTCAATACTAATGGTGCCCTGAAGAAACATCATTGAAGATTGTGGATTGTGCAATCTATTTAATAACAACCATATATGCTGCTACTTATACCGGATTGGACGTTTGTCTTATGGTTCCAAAGCATATATCAAACTACATTAAAGGATTTATACCCGGCAGCGACACGCATACTTAATGTGACAAGTGTCCTTATCAGTGGCTTGTGAAATAGCATTTCAAGTGCAATTTAAAATAGGGATAAAGAATAAAAAACAAATCAGGTCGTTCAGAACACAATTTCAAAAAAGGTCATGCATTTTAATTTTGCAAATTTATTATTACAGATGAGTTAAGAAAAAGTTTCAAAAATACCCAAAGGGATAAAATCATGTAAACAATATGCACATTTAGTTATATTTGAGCCTTTATGCCCAACGTTTATTAGGCTCGGGCCAGATGTTCCACTGATCAACTTTAGTAATCATACCATGACATAGTGCAGTAGAAGAAGAGTTGTGAAGATTGTTCACACAGTATGTTTGCCAAATATATACAAGTATCAGACACAAATTTAAGACATTCCTTTAATGATACATTTATATGCGTTGGTGCCTTTGGCATATTTTAATTCAAGCACTTATTTAACTTGTATTTCTAATAGTTATAACCTCTGGCATAATTGGTCTTTTACTGTCTCTGTATTGGCCACTTATAATCTACTCAGCTTTAAATAATGCCAGCGTTTTCATTAAAAACCCGAGATTTTAAATATACTTGATTGGTCAAATGGTGGCATGGTGGCATGGTGACAAATTATGTAGGGTCAATATCCTCATAGTCATTAAAATGTCACATATTGTGTCTAGTTGTTGATACATTATCACATATATACTGTTTACAACGAAGCATGCCTGATCGCTACAAGATGATTAAGCTGTCTTTTACAAGATTTGTAATGTTCTCTATCGAGAACGTAACGTTGCATTTAATGCAATACCTTAATAAGGTATATGTCGTTTTTGATTAAACCCGCTTTTCAGGAGGCACCACAGTGTAATGCAATTTGGAATAGCATTTAGTATAACACATTTGACTTGATCCCAAATAATGAGATTGAACTGCTGAGCAAATCACTGAGCAACTTGCAAACATACCACACCGAAGGGGGATGCCAAGAATCATAATATATTTTGGATACCTAAGCGAGCTTATCCGACTAGTCTGACTCCTTCAGACTCTTACCAACGACGCCTAAGCTGTCGATCAGTGTGGTTGTTGCACCGAGCTGCACAAACTATTAATAACTCTAGAGCGGAAAATCGCCTGTAACGCATGAAGCCACGCGCTTACGCACGCACCTATGTTTTTACCCACAATGCTGTAGCGATTGGGTCCTTTCGGAACCAATCGCGAGAGCATCATGGGATTTTACGATAAAAGAAGGCCGTTTCGGCTTTGTTTTTTACAAGTATTCATACTATTATTTAATATTATTACTTTCATTCATACTCCGACCATGCTCATTAGTATGTGGAATCATAACTTTGCAATTTTTGCATTTAAATAATGATTTTATCAACATTTTGATTTCTCCATGCCGACTTCAGAAAATACTTGAAGCGCACAGCGAATGCCGGCCCTTGGATGTAAAAAAACCATGAGGTTGGATATTTTCACCAGTTTGTTACGTTTGTGACACGTGTCAAGATTTTTATCATTTGTTTCAGACATTAAATCACTGTCTTTTTCCTTATCAACTTTATAAATCATGTTGCTCAAGGGCTTCTACTTAACCATTAAGCCATTTCTTTCAGTTTATCATACATATTGTGCACGTGGAACAAACAAACAAGGCTCTATTAATAAGAGTAAAGTTCTTAACATTTCAAGAATAAATTTAACTATAACCTTCTTTCATATTACACCAAGTGCCTTATTATTATGTGTGGTTTCTACAAATGCAGAACAAATATGTATCATGTATCTTAAATACCTACTTGGTTGCAGTTAGAAAGTAATTAAATCGTTTGTTCTCTAATGTATTTGTAGGGCACTTTATGCTCAAATCAGTTATATTCTTCGGATAACATTTTCCTTTCCGGAAATAAACATAAACCAATGCCATCAAATCACTTCCATTTATCAGGTCGTTGCTTCTATTATTGCTTAGGATCTGGTGACAAGAGTGAATGTGTATAATTACAAGTTTATAGCAGTGGACACTGTTGTTACTATTTGTTCGTTCCGTAGAAAACAAAAGCTAGCCTTATGAAAGACGGCAATTTAAGGGATTTTCTAGTTCTTTACTTGATGTACGAGATCGCAATACTCCGATCACATTTTCTCATAACAAAGTAATACGACTATGTGTGTGAAAATACAATCGTTTGTATTTTCAAGCTGTAGGTCCAGGAAAATATATTTACCATCAGACGGATTAAAGATTTCAAATATTTTAATCAAAACCACATATAAAAAGCACAAACATAAAATAAATTGTGAGATGTACTAGGTGTTGAATAATTTATGAACTCTTGTAAAACTCTGATTTTGGTATAAATATCCGACATAAAAATAAACAAGTTGCAAATCAAGCTCCAAAACATACTAACGCTTTTTAATGATAAAGTTGCTAAGTCGCAATAGACTGTTCATTTAAGAAAAAAGGGTAGTTATATCAGATCAACCGGGATTACAAAATTAGATGAATAACATATAACATTACCGAAGTCTGCACTTTAAATTATACTAAAGTATTAATATATTACGGGTTAATGATACTAATTATGTTGTAAAAATATCAATTCCACGCCGATAAATCTGATTTAAAATAGATACAGTTTCACCAGTTACAATTTATCTTCTTAAGAGCAGCTTCGTTTACTAATCTAAATAATATGTACCACTCGTAGTCATTATTTGTCAGTAGTATTGATATTATTGCTCATTTGAAGAAACGATGTGTATAACTTATCATTTATCAACATTTTATAGGGTTTGCTTTTCTAATTATGATGATTGATTTTGACACGTTCTACGATTTACTTTAATATGGTCGTTAATATATAGCAGCTGTACTACCATTCTCGAGAAAGTATGAGTTGGCAATTTCTTTCTTTCTTTCTTTCTGTTGCGTCGGTATAACAGACTTGCTGTACTTCACCAACGTCAATTGTCTCACTGATTATGTCGAGTAATCATTAAGATTTATAGAAGTCGTTCTTTTTGAATTTGTTATCACAGGAAAGGTTCAAAAGATTATTTTCATGACAGATTCGGATTAGATTTAATCAATTTTGCTTGTAAATTTGACCCATTCAACACGACTTTCGACCTGTATAACGTGTCTTCTATGGGTAAAGTTATCAACTGAATGAGTCATATTAAAGTCAGCTAGAATCACTATGTTGGCAAATATTATATATGATGTCAAACAGTTATGGCAAACTGTTATTTCAGGACAACGTTTTTAAGCTGTTGCAACGCTATGACCGCTGATCCAAACCATACAAAAGTATTGAAAATTTAATGACATTTAGGCGGACACGCAGGGTAAGTTTCTACGAAAGCCTTACCAAAACTTGGTTTCGTATTATTGTTGATTTTTTTTTTCCATTTTGATTGTTTTAATATGCATCACACAGGCGTGAATACTACGTTGTTTTCTAGTAAAATAGGCACTTGTAACATGTTATTAATATCTTTATAGAAAAACATTGCGAAAAATAAAAAATAGAAGAAATCCAATCTTAAACAATTATATCTAGTTTAGTTTTTAAAAGGTAAAATGAACCACAATACCACTCAAACCACATTTAAGTAAGGCTTTCCAATGCATATTTGAGGAAAAACATGCTTTCTCAAAAACTTTTGCCAACGATCTGACATTATCATTTACGAAATGTAGACCTTTATACTGTTTAGATAAGCGGCTGCAAAGTAGTAGTTGGAAACACTTTCAAACAATAATGGGTTGACACCAGCCTTAACCTTGAGATATTTTGTGTAATGGCAGATG
>JAUMTS010103667.1:0-10312 GCA_032273385.1 Ophiopholis aculeata | reverse complement strand
AATAAAATACAAAATCAAATGTTTGTAACTAAAATGTCAAACATCAAGTTCATAGTATTTTCATCGCTGCAATTTTAAAGAAACAATTGAAATAATAAAAAAGACTATGGCATAGTCTATGTTGATCTCAACTCGCTTTTTAAACACCAACACAGAACTTTCATACTAATACGCAATGTTGCTCTTACTAAAAAACATTTTCTCCTCTGCAACACACATTTATTCTCTTGAATGGGTCAGAATGTTCAGGTATCTTTCCCCATCTACATGAAATCAAGCACTTAAATACCTGGTTGAAAATTGGATGCTTAAACCCATAAATAATGGGATTTATACATGCGTTAATAAATAAAAAGGCAAATGCATAGGGTACAACAGGAGCACTCTTATCAAAGAATAAGGTGATAGCTGTCGGTGTGAAGCAAATAAGGAACGCAACAAACACCAAGAACATGTTCCGTGTGATGGTGTTTTCCCTCTTGTGTCTTTGTCGCACAGTAATCGATTTTGTCTGTTGTTTCTTTACCTGATGACCATTTGGACATGTTGGAGATTCTTCATTGAAATGTACTGCATGTTGGGAAGCAGTGTCTTGTGTATCTTGGACTCCTGCGGGGACTCCTGTTACCGCCTGATGACCATTTGGACATGTTGGGAATTGTCTGAAATGTACTCCATGTTGTGAAGGAGTGTCTTGTGTATCTTGAATTCCTATTACCGTGCTGCTGACGGTATCTATAACGTGTATGTCATTTATATCACTTATATCATTACGTGTATCTGTTTTGCTTAACCTGACTTTATTTCTATCAGACAAAATCAAAGTGTCACTCTTCTCAGACTTTTGGGGTTTAGCTCCATGCTGCTTAAGCTGCTGGAAGTGACGCCGTAGATACACATAGATCCAGGAATATGAAACAACAAGTGCTATAAGAGGAATGGGAAAACATCCCAAAACTTGAATATAGTCATAAGTGTTCTTCTTCGGATGTAAAGATTTTGCAGCACACATTCGATACTTCTGACTTGTTCCCAGCTCTCCTATACCGGCGAGTGGTGGTATGATATTAAAACAAAACGGAATAATCCAAGTTGCTGCGACCCAAATACTTGTATATAATGGTGAACATACAATGTTATATATCCGTGATGGTTGAGTTATCAACATGAGCCGATTTAATGCCATACAGGCAAGAGTAAACAAACTGACACCGATGCAAGTAAAAAGTATTCCCGCAACTACAGCACATCCCCAATCTTTGATTGGATTCTCTTTAGTGCTGAGCAAAATACCGACATTCCATGGGATCATGAGAGACGTTACCAAATCAGCAATGCTGAGATTTACAACAAAGGCATTAGTAACAATTCGAAGTTTTTTTGAAGCAAAGACTGATAAAATTACTAAAGTATTTCCGAAAATCCAGAGTATGGAAGCGATTGAGAATGCAACTGCTATCATAATATGTTGGTTGTAATCGTCAAACAGAAATTCGTACTCATATTCGTAGTCTACTGTGTCGTTAGACGGATTCAAAGAGGTTTCCTCCATTGTGGAACCGTCTGATTTAGTCATTCAATGTTAATTCAGCAAGTCAAGTCAGGGTCTATGGTTAATTCTAAGTGAAATCAGTGTAAAGAATGTTTAGGAAGTCCCGCACTTGTTAGCCCTAACTTGTTGTAGCATCGTGCAGCACGCATCAGTAGATCATTTTGATTCACTCTATATATATGCGTCGATGCTTTTTTGAGATGATAAGGACACAGCACACTTAATTGCATATGCTTTGTATTTCACTGGATTTCCCCAAACAACTTGGAATTCTCCAAACCATGTACCGAATTGTGCTCCCCCTTCTCCCATTCATGCTATTCAGCATGGCAGTATAAACCCAAACAAAACTTTCCACTCATATTGTGTCCACCAAAAAGGCTTCAATCTGCCTATAATGCGTCAGTCTGGGTTTTATTGCCTGAAAAAAAAAACAATGTTTAAAATGCGCAATGACCCTCAATAAGAACTAAAGTTCTATATAATCACTTCTCAGAAGAAGAAATGGCAAAATTCTGTCATTATTACTACATATACTATATCTATATTAATAAGATCATAGAGTATGTGTGTGTGTCTGTGTGTGTCTGTCCGGCTATGGGTTTCGTCAAGCTTAGTCGTACGGCGTTGACATTTGGCACGGTGGTAGGGGATGACCACCCGAAGTGTATGGTCAGGTTTTTGAAGCGACCCCATAGGTCAAAGGTCACCTAGAGGTCAACTTACTTAGGAAGGCCCTATGAGTACCAAATTTGGTCAGACGAACCTCGGACCCAAACGTAATGCATTGCTGGGGTCAAAGGTCAGGTAGGGGTCGTATGGAGACCCTATTCAGGGCCAAGAACAGTTGAGAAACACTTTTTTGGCCCATAAACACTTGTAGAGAAACCGAGAAGTGAAATTCCAAGAGTGCAGATTACATTTCATGCTAATACGCAGTTGTTTGGTGGATTTAGACCATTAAACGCTGCCTAACGGCTTATGAAGCAGAAGCTATAATTGTATTATAGTTTCATAGCCTCAAAAAGAACATTTTCAAAATGTTCAATATTTGTATTTTTTTTTTTTTTTTGGGCGGGAAGATATATCTTATGGTACTTGGCATGCATTTTATTGGATTCTTTGACTTAAAACACAGGTATAGACACCAAGAGCATGGTGATCGGGGCACTTACAGCCGAGTTATGAGCGAAAACATTTATTTTGGCGTCCATTTTGGTTCCCGCAATTTTTTAAATCGGCATACTCAAAAAAAAACTATTGCAAATTCTCATGCTTCTAACCAGAAGTGCACGGTCTATGCAAAAAATGTTACATATCCGCCCCACTATAATGGCAATTAAACAATACACTTTTACGATATATAGGTGTGAAATTACTTCAGGTTGTTGAATCTGTTTTGTTGATTGACCCTCGAGGACATAATTTGTTAAATATATTCCCCAGACATTATACTGTCTGTCACCAGCTGTGTAATACAATAGTGGAATCATCAGCCAAGGTCTAAATAAAGGCTGGGTGGCAAACTAATTATAATTGGGCTACACATTTAGTAGTGATTTCGGTAACGAATTGGGTAGTGTTTTATGTGTCCAAAAGGAAACGCTCATGAGTTCTAGTGTAATCACCCGATTGTAACGTGAGTGGTGTCATTTTGCAGCAGAAGGAACAAGCAAAGTGGTCAACATCATGAATCATGTAAACAAGTTTGAAATATATGGGGAATAGGTGCGTCAAAAAACTTTCCAAACTTTTGGACGGGTTTAGTGACAAGGTGAGGTGAGGTGATAGAGTTTAAATACATACAAAGCATAAATTAAATATCACAAGACTAACTATTTACAATTGTTTTTACAAATGCAACTTGAATGAATTGATGATATCTCTGCCAAACATGAAGGTATTGCTATGCTTTTGTCTCATTTTAAAGCTAAATAAATGCCCTATCAGCCCAGTAATGGGGAATACTCTAGCATTTTTAGTGATGACACTGTGACCAAAAGAATTCATGATGGGCAGGGTGGTGGAGGCGGGGGAAGTGGAGGCGGGGGAAGTGCAACACACAAAGTCAATGGGAGTCGAATGTTCTGTGTGTAAATTTGTTGTTAATGTTGCTTGCAAGGCCTCCACACTTGATTTTGGTCTCATGTTGCAAGTAAATAATACAGCAGTAATATTGCAAATAAAATAGCAACATAAATAATTCTAAGATAGGAAAACTTTGAGTTGTTTCTCTTCAAAGCGCAACTTCCTATATATTACTGTACAAAACGATACCCAAGGCCATAAAAAAGGAAAATCGTCATAACTTTTTAGTTTTTAACCCTATCCTGGTCAAAATATACATTTTCTGGAAGGAAATTTTATGGAGAATCTAAATATACAATCAGTTTAAATATAGATAGTAAGGTAAACAACCTTTGTGTCAAAATAAATTCAATTTGTCAAAAATATTAGCGGATTTGGATCACCCTGTATATGCAAGTTCACACTGTTTTTGATGCAAATAAATATAATTAGCATGAAATTTGAAATTGAAAGCATCTAAATTGTATGAAAGTAATTGTTCTTAATTTAAATGGAAATATTTTGTTCCACCCTGTATATCTTCTTGGTCACCCTGTATAATGCAGTGAATCATATCTCAATAGAATCCTTATATCTTCAGCTTTCCAGAAATGTATACTTTTCATAGGTTTAAGTGGAAACTTTGAGAGATATCTTATGTTAGACTACAATTGGTGGCAGATTCTTTAATTTTAGTCATGTAACGCTATGGGTGGCGAGTTCAAGACGCATGGCCGTATAACAAAACAAAACTACAAAGAAGTTGGAAACCATTTCACAATTAAGTGGCTGAATGGACTTGGAATAAGCTCATGAATGAAGCAACCCAAGAAAGAGGGCAGCAACAAGATAATACTAACAGTCCGGGCAAATTACCAGATCAGGTACATGTACCTAATCAGGTACATTCGTTCCAGATCTGGAACAAAATCTGTTAAAACTTATATATTCCTTTACAAAGTAATAGTGCAGTTATTACCGGGTCGAAGATTGGATCTGTAGAGGATACAGATATAATGTATATACAGGGTGAGTCAAAAAAATGGAAACCCAAATTGCGCCCCCTATAATTTAAAGAACTTCAGCATATTGGACTTTCCAGATCTATGTTGTGAATGCCTAATTAATAAGCTTTCGTTTAGTAAAAGAATTATTGAAATCCGTCATGTACTTTTACAGTTATGGTATTTTGAACACAAACGCAGTTTTAAAATCTTGTCCACGGCATCGCATCAATGTACGTGATATTTCAGTAAAATAACCATGTCGTATCATGCAAACGATATCAGAATTATCCCATAAGTTGCTTCCTGCAACATTCAAGTACATGTTAGTGTTATCATTTTGCCGTTCGAGTGCTTCTGTCCTGACTAATTGATCTAATTAGCATATTTGATCTCCATTGTGGTTTTTAATTCAAAAGGCTGAAAAGGCCGGCTTTACAAATTTGTAGGAACATGGTGTGACTGGTAAGTAATTCGTGGACAAACTGTTTAAAATGCATTTGTGTTCAAAAGTCTATAACTGGAGAAGTACATGCACGATCTGAATGATTCTTTTACTGAATGAAAGCTCTTTAATTGGGCTTTCACATCCTAGAACTGCGATGTGCTACAGGCAGAATGTTTTAAAAAAATAGGGGGCGACATTTGGGTTTCCTTTTTTTTGACTCACCCTGTATGTGTAATAGTTTTCAAGCAATAGTCTGATAACTGTATCAAATAGTGTATTTTGCTAGTGTCATCCTTATTTATGGAAATACCCACATGCGACCTATTATTTCTGCAATTTTATCTATGATGAGTTATTGTTATGAGTCATATTTGCCTGTAGTCATATTCTCCCAACCGTTCAATATTGACGTCTTGGTTGCTTTCACGCCTGCTTACCACCTATGTTTCTGCAATTTTATTATTTCTGCAATTTTATCGATGAGTTTGAACAATTTTGTTGAAGAAATTACTTCATATTTGCCCTCTCTGTCTATGTAGTCATATTCTCCCAACTGTTCAATATTGACGTCTTGGTTGCTTTCACGCCTGCTTACTTTCCAAAACGATCCCTTCACTGCGTTGATATACAACCCGTAATTCACCTGTTGGTAAGGAAGACGACCTAACATGTTTTCTACTAATTCTGCTGGTGTATCCTGCTTTGCTTTCTTTATCTCTACCTCAAGCAATGATATCGGAGGGTCAGCAGGAGAGTTGCGAATATACATAAACACATCGGATAGCCTGAAAACTTTGGGTGTGTATGACAAGCTTGAATCGGATGAAGAAGTCTTCGCACTCTCACGCCCTGGTGACTTATTATAAATCGTACTCTGTTTTACACTAGTATAATCTACGGGGTCGTACAGGCGAAGCGCAGGTCTTTCACTGTGTGACACTGCATCACTATCTGACCTACTGGCCGATGATTCAGACGAACTTGAAGAGATGACAGTTCTCTTGACCTGAATTCTACAGGAGATAAATGAAGGGTGTGATGATGCAGATCCAGTAGAAAGGACGCGGATTGGCTTCTGTGGGGCTACAATTTTGACTATTTCCTCTAGTAGGTTTGAGACTGCCTCCTTCCCTTCGGTGTCTGCAAAATCACTCCCGAAGGCTTGCAACCATGAAAACATCAGGTATGATTTCTTTAGCGAATCTACATCATCTAAAAGTAAAAGAAAAATGATAAAATTTGAGTTTGTAATGTAATGTTTGTAATGACACCTCAGACGGCTGTGTTTCAAAATGATCGTAAGCATGTCGGACGGAATTTGAAAGAAAGTCTGTCTCCCATTTTTGTTTTAAACTTACTGCTTCCTTATAATTTTGCATAAATACACATATCATCCTAAGCTATCATACCATCATGTTACAATTTGAAATTTGTGCATGCCTTTATACACCAAGCCACAAAAACTGGTTATGTCGGACGGAATCGATAGAAATGGGGGGTCAGTCCATGTCAAAGTGGCATGTAAAATTATGTTTATCAGCTATCCCTTAATTTCAAATTAGGGTAAATGACCTTACTAAAAAATGTGTTTAATTGAATTTTAAAACATTTTGAAAATTTCACTCTCATGTCACACTTTGTATCCCAACCTGGTGAAATGACCCCTACATGTATAGAGTAAACTAGTGTTGAACCAATCTGGATCGGTAGCTCTGGATCGGGCCGATATTGGCTGGATCGGGAAAAATCCACCTACCGGCCGATCTACCCTTGTTATACTATGAAATAATCAGTCCCAAACAATGTCAAAATGATGAAATAAGTGAACGCTAATAACCCTATAACACGTTTCAGAATTGAAGGAACAAAATTTTAGCTCCGCGCAGTGATATCTAAATGGTGCAATACTAAAATTTTGTTCCTTCAATTCTGAAATGCACTCTATTAGTATACGTACATCTGCCTTGATTAAAATTAATTCCTGAAGTACTCCTGTCTTTTCTCATGAAATTTAATGAAGCAAAACAGTCTTTTACTGTCTTCAACTCATCAGTGGGAGGAACATCTTGGTAAGGCGGCGCTACTTCAGTGGTATCTGCTGTAGAAATCTGATTTGTTATTTTTGCCTTGACTTTGAAATTATCTTTGTGCTGTCTGTACTTCACCCATTTGAAGGTATCTTGCCATTCCTTCTGAATTTGGACTGTGTTGTCTTCCTCTGTTTCTATGTCAACCAATTTGAAATCCTGGTGTTGTAACCCCCATAGAGGCTGAAATTATAGAAAAGATAAAATAGTTAATGTAATGCTTGCAATTTAGCAAAAGTGACATTAAAGGGGTAGGTTCCGATTACATTCTCATCCCCAGGGCTCAACCGGAAGTTGTTCAGTTTTTGGTGTCAAATGAAAGCCCATATTTTTCTCATTATGAATCTGAAATTTCACCTTCAGATTCACTGTAGTTTTGGAGATATTGCAGTAAACGTGAAGTTTTCAGGTTTACCTATTTTTCATTTCTTATGTATTTTCATTACAGCCTCATCCCCAGGGTTTCATGTTTTCTTTTGCCTCTAGCGAGTAAACAAGAAGCAATCTTGGGGTGAAACCTCGCTAAATGCATGTTACAGGTCATGGTCATTCAGTTAAGATTGAAAAATACACATGATAAAATGGGAACCTACCCCTTTAACCCTAACCACACCGAATCTCACTCTGTCTCACGGCCAGAAATTCTGTGAGACACAGTAAGCCGGGTTTAGGTTGAGAAACAGTCATTGTATAGATATGTAATTAATTGATTTGCATTGTTCAAGCTTCTATGTTTATGGAAAAGTTGCCGATACCTTTATCCATGCCAAATCTACCATTAAGAATTCGAAGATCGTGAGATTTACATAAATCAATCAGATGAAAACCATTATTGTTGGTTTTTTATCACAATTAAATCTGGTATCACTAATACCTAAAAGGTCGAGATTGGTTATTGAATCTGAAAATATTTGAAACAAATTTAAATCACAAGCATGCGGACTATCATCTGAAATAAAATCGATTAAAGTAGCCGTACGGGCATTGAAATCTCCAATCATACATATAGGCAGGTTAAATTTACAGTTAATACTTATAATATCTGAACTAAGTTGGTCAAATATATTAATGTCATAGTATTTTGAGTTCTCATGTGGAACATATATATTTCCTATTATGAAATCAAAACCGAGTAGTTTCTTGTCCATTTTGATCCATTGAACTGTATCACATTGACGATCATGTAAAGTTATCCCTAAGGGGCTCCCAGGGTTTGCAAACCAATACTAGCCTCGAGCACCGTAGCACAGTATAAGCCAATGTCACACTTTGAGCACGGGCCCCGTAGCACACTCATATCCAATATTGGAAAAGCATGGTTTTCCTCTGGGGAGGCCCCGTAAGCCAACGAGAGTAAGTCGTGTATTTCTTTAGGCGAGACCCAACTTCCAATATGCGCCAGTCAGTTGAATTGGCTTACGGTCGAAACCCGTCAAACGGAATGCTATCATTTCAGGGGTAAACACCCGTAAGCCATTAAGATCCAATATGGTGAATTTACGTTTAATGGAGGCTGGTCGCCCCAGGTAAGTGTTCTGCGAAATTTGCGCGATAATTTTGCGCGATAAAAGAAGTAGTGACGAAAAACCGGTAATTCCAACAAGAAAAGAGAGGTGAAAAGAGAGATGAAAAGAGACGTAAAAGGGAGAGGCAAACCGGTAATTCCAGCTGAATTGAACTGGTCGGTAGACCAGTAACGGCACTTCCGTTGACTCTCGTTAGAGAGTCGGGTAATAAATAAATTTCCACGAGAATTTGCCCACAACTAGATGGGCGAATCTCTGGCCTTAATTTTTAAAACCATAGCTTTATAAAAATGCCGGTACGCCCATTTGTGGACTTGTAAAAAATTACAAGTACAATTTTATTTTGTCACATTAAATTTTTGCCAAGTATTGAAAATGTCTGGTACGCAGACTGTTACAGGTTAAAACGTGTTGTAAAATTCTCATCAGCCCAGGAATTTCTTTCTAAGAAATTCTTGGGCTTTTTTTTTGTAAAATGTTTTGAATGCCCGTGATACACGGTACAAGTACTACTAGAGTAGGCGATAAAATCAAATCCAAACTGTAGAGAGAAAAAAAATATTTGTTCTACACCGGAATCTACGGGTGACATGCATGTAGATTCCGGCGTCAAAACTCCTCTGTATTATAGCGGAATCTTATGAGACCTAACACCAGTAAAAATCACGAGGCATTTACGGACCAATTTCCAATAAACCTCAATTTTTTACGTCTTCCAATATTTTGGAGCGAAACACCAGTAAAAAATCATGAGGCGTTTACGGACCAAATTCCAATAAACCGCAATTTTACGTCTTCCAATATTTTGGAACGAAACCCCAGTCGCATGTAATTTTCTTTCAAGTACCAACTTCCAATATTCCTCAACGAAATCATGAGACGTTTGCGGACCAACTTCCAATAAAACGCATTCCAATCAACGCCAACCTCCAACGAAAAAACAGTGAAAAATCAGCAGCAGTTTATGGACCGATTTCCAATAAACCTCAATTTTACGTCTTCCAATATTTTGGAATTTCGTGTGTAAATTTCATTTAAGAACCGCCTTCCAATATTCCTCAACCGGGCTTGTGCGTCAGAGGCCCGAGCTCCACGCAGGACCAATTGGAAGAGAGTGGTCGTACAGACCGCGGGGACCATAAGCCAACGAGAGGAAGTTTAGCGGAAGCCGACTCTGTAGGCTACGGGGACCATAAGCCATTATTCCTCAAACGTTTTAGTGCTTAGTGCTATATACTTCTTATTGCAGCTCTTTAGAGCTATACTAGAAGTCCTCTGGACCGAAAGAGGGCGGTGCACTGAGAGACTGTAAGCCATGCGCAACCAGTTTTGAGGTATATTGGCTTACGGTTCGGTTAGGGTTTTAAAGGAGACACAAATTTGAAAATGTTATCTTTGATAAGTACACCAATTCCGTGGATGCCACCGTACTTATGAGCTGGGTTCACTTTAGATAGAGGTAGAATTAAATGGTAACCATGAACATCAACATCAGTAGAATCATCATTGACTCTAGTTTCTGTAAGCTGCAACGTGACTTGTCATAGAAGTTAGATTCAACTCATACTGTGCTCGTTCATAGTTTTTGCAATATTCTACGGCCTCCTCAATATTTTGAGTACCCCTTT
>JAUMTS010103445.1:0-10313 GCA_032273385.1 Ophiopholis aculeata | reverse complement strand
TACTAATATACATTTACTATTACTCTTAAAATACTATCCGTATGGACAAACGACGACTTTATTTGCGGTTAGTGCACGTAAAAACACGCCAAAAATACGTTTTTTTGTAAGACGCCATGTTGTACTTTCACACAAATGAAACTTCATTGAAAAGTCGTTTCTGATGACGTAAGAAGTTACCCGTCATGATGTTTTTTAAATACCAAGAAAATTTCATGTGGGTTCATTCTAAAATAAGGAATGCAAAATTTGATTCGATAATTTACGGTGAAAATCCCGGTACTAGTTGGAGACCCCTTTTAATGAGCAATTTATTTTTACTACAAATGAGGTGTTAGGAAAGGCAAAGGCAAAGTGCAAAAACGGATTGCAGATGCGGTGCTACAAGCGTGCGACAGATACAGGGAGATGCAGAAGAAGAGGTTTCAAAGTGATACAGACTCCGTTGCTTACAGCCAAATCAACAAAGCAGTAAAGAAAGCCACAAGAGAATCCAAGGAGCAGTGGATCAGTGAACAGTGTAATAACATCAACACCAGCATGGGGTACAATAGTACTGCAGCAGATTTCAAACAATCAGAACACTCACAAAAAGGAAGGGGCCAGAAATAGTAATGTGCTTACTGAAAGGAAGGCAATCTCTGACAGCCTGAAGGAATACTGTGAGGAACTCTACAATTATCAGCTTTCATCAGACCAGAAATTGTTAGATGAGCTTAAAACCATGATCAACATAGAACATGAAGATGATCCACCAATTCTTGACAGAAGCGCTCGATGGGATGAATGGGACGGTCAGCATAGGTGGAAGATCTGTCACCAATCGGAGATTAGCTGATAACATTGACCTCATTGCATGAAGGTTAGAGGAGCTTGGAACCCTAACGAGAAGGCTTGATGAGAGGGTTGAGAAACTGGGCATGGAGATAAGCGCACCGAAAAGTAAGGTAATGAGGATGGGATCAAGTGAGACTGTAACAGCACCATTAGAAGGGACTAACTTGATTTGGTGTGGAGCCGTTCATATACCTAGGAACTACCATCACAGATGATGCAAAATCTATCCAGAATTTCAACATCAGAGTTGATGTTGTCACATCCTCTCTTTCAAAGTTGAAACCCATCTGGAGGTATAGGAACACCTCAATGATATCCCGAATGAGGCGTCTTAGAGTACTGGTAAAGTCAGTTTTCTTGTATGGTTGTGAAACCTGGGCACTAAATGCAGAGATTGAAAAGCGGTTATATGCCTTGGAAATGAATTACATAAAGTAACTTCTCCAGGTCCACTCCCAACGGCTTCCAAGCTATGGCAATGTATGGTAGAGAGATATATATGGATGGATGGATGCATGCATGCATGGATGGATGGATCATCTCTTATATAATGGTTTTGGAGACACATTAATAGTTAATCGCTTTATTAACCACCAAATGTGACAGTTTGTTTTTAAATAAAACATACTATATGAACATTTGAGAAACTAGTACAATGCAATTCCGCTTCCGAAGCTTGGCCGAAAATGATTTGATAACTACGAATCTAATTTTGTGAGCGCAATATCACAAGTCTTGCACAGCGTAGGAAAGACATAGGTTTGAAGTTTGGTCAGCAGGTCCTGAGTAAGACATCGCCACCTACTTTCAGAGCAGATATAAGCATATTACAACCTCCGCCACAGTAACATATATTTCCGCAACCAATGTGTAAAACCAACATATTTCAAATATCCATCATTCCATTCATCATCGATAATTATGTCTATCAGCTCTTTCAACAATTAATTTACTTTTGCTGGTGTTTAGTTTGTCCTACTCGTATGATTATGTGTTTGAAATATTAAACAAAAAATTGTGCATAACTTGCCTTGTGTAGAGCGACATCTTCATTTTATGCCTAAAAAATAAATAAATAAATAAATTACCGAGACGTTTTCAGCTACTTCCAATGAATTATGCAAATGTCAATTGTTATCACAAAAAGTGAAGAAAATGAAAATGTATTCTTTACTAGGTTTTCGGCTCTTAATGAATGTCATTAAGGTAGCATACAAAAGTGATCTTGAATATTTCTTGGGTGCTTAATTTTCAAACTCTCCTCTATTTAAATATGTTTTAATTTTTACTAAACAAAATATGTTTTTAGAGATATGAAGCTTTAAAAATGGGCATAGACTTTTTGAAAAGATTTAATACATAATTGCCATCGTCGTAAGACATTCCACGAATTTTCCACGACATGCAATGATATAATATGTGAGTAATTTGAGATAAGGTAGTGGACGGTTATATATACACCTTAACGTTGAACCAAAGTAGCCTTGGGAATTAGATTATGCCTTTCGGTTAGAACGGCTCATATTTCAATTAGAGAGGTGATTGTACGATGACACATAATAACTACTAATACCTAAATTGCTTGGTGAATGATGCGGACAATCTAATTGGCAATAACACATTACTGTTTGAGGGATCCTGTTCTATAGTTTAGTAATTTGCCCTTGTTTTAGATATAAAACGCTGTCACATGCAGTCTGCTGTATGTAACATATAGTTTAAACCTCCTTTTTTTCCAACAACAAAAAAACATTCTTTTTTTGTTGGGGGGGTTACAAAAAAAATATTTATAGAAATTGGCCTCACATTCAAAAAGAGCGAAATATTTCCGTTAAAACTGACTGGTGTTAAAACTGACCGATACGAACCCTACCATAGTGCTGACAATTGAGATACAGCTCTCTTTGAGAAAAGTGCATAAGTAACTAGCGTAGACATGCTATTCGTAATCTGTGTTGTTCTCTTGTCACTATGTTCACATCAATTACAGTTGTCATCTTACCCACGGCCACGGATAGAACTTTGATCTGCTCTTATCAGAAATATATTTCTCAATACATTCTCTTATAAACATCTACTGGCGATGTTACTTTCAACATAAACGTTTCAGAGCTGGAATTGTTTCTTAATCTTACAAGGGGCCTGATGTTTTTTGTTCCCAGTAGGGAACTCACATTTAGTTTGGTTAGGTTGTGCTCCTGAGGGCTCGTGATAGCAGAAAAGATACCCATTCCACCAATTTCTAAGGATATTTGTTCAAAAATAGACACAACTTTCCAATTTTCCGGGACTAGCTTGCGAGCCCTGGAAAATTTGAGCTTTTAAAGCATGTTTAACGACATTTTCAGGAAAACTAGGCTCGTGTTTAGGAATTGTCCAGCACATAATCATACACAATGTTTAGGTACTTTTTGTACAAAGTGACCCATAAGAGCGGCATATCCCCGTATACCATATTAGACGAGTTCCTCCCCATCGGGGTTTTTAGACAGAATCAACTTTTGTTTCACCTTCAAAAGCACTACAAAATTCCGTAAATATGGCTTTAAAATAAGGATCCTACCTAGAAATGGGCCTTATATAAAAGACAGATGGTAAAACCAACCACCACGAAAATCGATCCTATAGCTGTCATTTGAGATACTGTTCTCTTTACAAAAAAGACATAAGTCAATATCGTTGACAGATTAATCGCAATCCGTGTTATTTTCACTACGTCCGGGTCAATAACAGTTGTCATTTTACCCCTCGGCCAAATGAGGCGTAGACTGAAGTTTCATTGTGAAAACTGTATTGTTCTATACTCTAAATCAAAACCACTTGTCATTGAATGTTCAATAATAGAACATTATAGATCAAAAGCAACTGATAACAAAAAAGAACTATCGTAAAATTTAAACAGTATATTCACAATAAATAAATATAAAATATGAAGAGACATATCCTTCCCTATGTACAGACCTGACAACTTTTGCATTGCTAACAAAAGGCGTGTGTTAGCCTTTTGGGTCGACACGGGATATAGTTTCTAGACATCTTGGTGAGACATACAAATACTTTTACCATCTGACAGCATCAAATAAACACAAGCCAATTTACTTTGCTGTCAAGATGCTGTTGTCAAATTATAAATAACCCTAGAAAGTGTACATTAGAAAAGAGGTACCAGGTATTTTATTTTTCTATTTCCATGATGCAAATCACATTTTGGTATGTTATATACACACATTTGAAAGACTTCGACTGTTCCAATAAGATTCGACATACGGAATGTTATTTTACTTATGTTTGGAGTATGTTGGGCACTTAGTATCCAACGTACTCTTCTTAATCATTGTATATGCAATCTATTGTGTTAGAATAATGTTTTAATAAGCCGACACCAATTACATAACTTCGATAAATCCTCAAAATTGTATGGATCAGTCAACTTGTTTTCTCTAAAACAATAAACGATTCCCAAAAGACGGTCGCCGATATTGTAGAAGCCTTTGGTAATTACTTTAGATGTTGGATTCATCGAAAAGTTTATCAGAGAGACCCCGACACTTTAGAAAGGCAAGTGTTAATAGAGCGCAGTAGATTTTTGAACCCTGTGCAATTATTTGTTTGACACTGGGCTGAGTGACATAATGGATACAATGTTCTATTATGTGAGGCTCCTGCGATCAGTCTATCACGCTAGATACGCATTGCATTAGGTCAGGAACCAATGGGTTTCATTTTGGCAAAAGAACACATTTACTTGGATGGCTCACGGGTAAAAGGTTACAGATACGTGTACACAAGATAGGGAGCATAAGTGGCGAGCTGCAAAAGGTCAGGTACCAATGAGTTTCATGTTGGCGAAAGAACACATCATATATGGCTCACGGGTAAAAGGCTACAGATACGTGTAAACAGTCCATGGTGCATAAGTGGCGAGCTGCGAAAGGCCAACAAAGTAGATACAGTTTAGAAGGATGATTGCATAACAACATTGGTGCAGCGTAAAATCATGTTCCTTAAAATAACAGGGTTTTTGTATTAGATATTATCTTTTGATCATTTAAATATGATGTGTTTATAGCAACCAAGTCGCCTAGGTAAAGTGCTAATATGTAGCATTCTACACAGTTCGTTTTGTAGTGCTAATATTAAGCACTTTAGTGCAAACAAAATAATAATTACGGAATAAACTACAATACTACTGCGTTTGTTTTTACCCCTTTATTTCCCTCTTATTTCAAGCCCTGCCCTCTTTGGGAGTCCTGTAGACACAATCCTCACACAACATCTGTTTGAATAATGTTCACTAACTTGTTTGTATTGAACCAAACATATATTATAAATAATTTTTATTGAAGAGAAGACATCGAGTTCATCACAAAGCAATATCGCCAAAGCCAACAGACAAGTAATTGAAAATATCATTTGGCAGAAGATACAAAACAAGGTGCAGTGGGAGGCCGTACCCATGAGATTCGAGGCTTTAATATGAGATAGGATGGAAACCATTCTTCAAATTGTGCCAAATTGTATACAACCGTTTTACCTTGTGGCAGTGCTTTTATTATTTTGGAGAGTACGGATATCTTAGCCGCCTTGTGTGACCAATTAAGGTATTGTTGAAATATCGGTTTTGTTTTATTAAACATAGATCCCCAACGCTGTTATTTGCCTCCTTGTGGCTTCTGCTATATATAATAGCTGACATGTCAGACAGGTTAGTCATCATTATATTGAAAACAGTAATTGACGATCTGTCTTTACTATTTGTTTAAAGTAAACGCGGTTATCATACTATCATGTTCGGTTTGACACTGGGGCCCAAATGAGAAAATCGCACTGAATAAAGATTAGGAAAGAACAAATCGTGTGAAATTTGTGACGCAAACCTCAACCTTTACATTACAAAAAGCTTGGCACAATAAATAACAGTTCATGTTGTTAATTAAATATTATTCAAATATATTGATAAATATGAATTATTCTGGAATAAACATATTGTTGTGGACACTTTTTCCATTCATTATGATAGGTTATGCGTAACAATCTGATGCAAATTGACCAATATGTAGGGCTTAGAACGTCAATTTAGTCCAAATCAAATGCTGCAGTTTTAGAGATATTCTTGTTTTTTAAATGCAATTTTGTTTCATTGGGTTCTTGCTTTACGCGCTCTTTGATCTTGATGTAAAGGCGCTTTAAAATTGCACTTTTCTATGTATGTTGATTATGAAATTTTTAACAAAACCTTAAATTGGAAATATTACATGGTTGGATTTAATCATAAAATAAATCATTTAACGCTTTTGAGATTTTTCAGAGAATGGGTCATGTCAGTCATGTTAGGATTACTTAGTGAATGTTTTTAATGGAACCTTTTTTTCATTATGGCCTTCGAAAATAATACAAATTAATTGTTAGCCACTTCCAACTGCCTACAAGAAACACATTGAGTTATGTGACCTAGGATCGAACGCGATCAATCTAATGGCAATGTATTAAACGACTTGATTCGCAGAGAACAACAATACCAATCAACATCAGTTTTATATTGTAAAACGCGTTCTTTAAATATGGTACGTAAACTTCACAAGTTTGCAGATTTTCACACTGTACATTGTGGTACTACTACAAATACGGTACTTCACTTAAAAGCACATAAGCGGCCGTAATTGCCTCTTGAATACTAAATTATATTAGATGTCTAAACTGCAATATATATGTTCAGCTATTACAGGTCTTGTTTTTAGCACTAATTACGGAAAAATTCATGTCCTGCCAACGAACTTACAATGATTTGACTTTAACAAGGTATGAATATGTAATATTTGCCCATCGGACAATTCTAGATAATGAAATTATAGAAAGAAGTTATATTCTATGATAAAGATTAAATTGCAAATTGCAAAAGTAATAAACTTCAGTTTTCAATTCCATCTATTATGATGGGGTAGCTTGTAACCATTCTCTATTTAAGCTGCTTGAACAAAAGTAAAATGACACATTTAAATTAATATTAGTATTATGCATTGACAATTAATGACGCCGCAGTCCGTCTTCAATTCTTGGCATTTAAAGAAATAATACGAAACTTGCATAATGAAGAGTGTCAAGAAAACATATATTGTAGACTCTGGATTAAAATTTCTATTTCCTATAGATCTGCATTTGGACTCCACTGGCTACACATTTTAATGCTTTATTTAATTGTCTTACAATTAAATAAAGCATTGGCCACCGGGATATTGCATCTTTAGCTAAAAATAGGTTCATTGTAATGTTGACTTTGAACTTTACGTGTTAATAAAACTTGCTCTAGTCCTACACGTAATTTTAGCATAAAAAGGTATTTATCAGAGTATCGTGTCCATTGGATCAAGACATTATTAGAATTGTTTCCATTGTTAACAGAGATTCGTAGCTGTGTATAATAACATGTTATTAGCGACCAGTGTTTCGGTACGGACAATAAACCGCTAGATGGCGCACGATAGGCTGCCTGGACAGCTGCTACAGAGCAATGCAATCCTTGATCATGCACAAATAATGTTGGGTTGATTTTCAATATTATTGCTAATAAGCTACGAGATAGAATTGTCGTATACAAATTATTTTGATGTATGGTGTATTCATATGTGCTAATTACTTTTTGAAATAAAAAAATGTGTTTCTGTCTTGCTTTTTACACAAATTCGATTCCACGAAAGGTATTATTTGCCGTTTTGGTGACATTGTTAGCTAAAAGTAACTTCCGCTCTACCTTCAGCTCTATAAGTAGCCATGTCCAGTTTGTAACAGTCGTGAAACATATACTGCTGAACTTTTCAACTGAAGTTATGTACTTGTTGCCGGGTGTACTTGATCCAGTTATAGGTCAGAGGGCACAACAACATGTTAATAGAGCTGTTGCAGTGTAATGTTGTATTCATTCATTCATATTCACAAATATAGTATACTTTAGAGTACCTGTAGCGCTGGGCACAATAATTATTGTCTACACTAAAGCACCTGTAGCGCTTGGCACCATATATTTTACACTATAGAGCACCTGCAGCGATGGGGTCCAGAGAAATGCAAAATAAAAATGCACATATCATTTGAGGGAAAGATAACCGGCATATAAGTATGAACTCTAACTCGCTAGCCCCAGCTTCCAAAAGAATATCGTTCTGTTGTTACTGTAGAATCCAATGTAAAAACTTTTAAAATGTTGATCGAAACCTTCAGAACTAAAAAAAAATACTTTTAGACCCAATCACGAGAGCATCAAAGGATTTAACAACAACAATAAGGTCGTTTTAGAATTGTTTTTACGTGTTTTTATAGTATGTTTCATTATTTATTTATTTCCTTAATACTTCAACTATATTCATTAGTCAGTGGAACCATAACTTTGCACTTTTGCACTAAAAGTTTGATGTTATCACCATTTTGATGTCCCCATGCCGACTTCAGAAAACCCTCGAAATGCATTGCGAGCCGTCCCTTGTTCTCGCTAAAGCATGATACGCATTCAAGCTCCAGAATTCGCGTCCCTATCCAATGTGCGCGTAAACTTTACGGACGTAAAATTGTTTTATCGTTTTATTACACACGCTTGAGATTGTTTGCTTCATGACTTCCCACCATCTCTCATAAGTCCTTTGTTACGCCCATAATTACCGAACTCGCAAAATCTACATAAAGATAAATCTTAGCCAAATCTTTTGTGAACAAAATAGGCGCCTATTGTGATATTTTGATAAATGATCATTCTAAATGAGTTTTACGCCGTTGTTTTTCTTGTTTCGGTTACCGGTTTGCAGGATTTGTAAAATAAAACCTTTGTGACACAACATTTGAAAAAGGGGAATAAAACATGCCTTAAACGCAATGATTGGGGTTTTAACAGTGCTATCAATATCCCAATTGCATCTCGTGCAAAAGCTTATTTTACCAAACAATTCCAATTACCAAAGACGCACATAAATACTTTCATATATGACAAGATGATACAGGAGAAAAAGGGGTTTCTCATCCTAAGTTTTTAGGCGAGGGGATCATACAATTAAATCTTCAGTATTCGTGAATGTGATGTAATTTCTTACAACGAATCTGGCCTATTTATGTCATTAACAGCTAAATGGTTTGCCAGAACATGAAACATCCGGTGAACTGCATTTTCGTGATCAAGTTTCAAGACACACTAGAGGAAAAAGAACGTATTTGCTATTTATTTGAACACACCAATGGGTTTGGAAGCCACACATATAAAATGTTGAAAGTTTATTTGTCAAATAGCAAGCAACGTGTGTGTTTTTAAGAAGGAGCTTCTTCCTAATGATTGATATTGGAGACATAATGATTGTTTGTTTATTTTTTATTTAAACTAGGTCAATATTCATGGGAAATTTTAGTTTCCCCCTGTTCTTCCCTATGGCCCAGTAAACAAAATCAAATAATAACATTATAGTTAAAACATCTGCAGCTTACAAATGTTATAAAGTAGCAATAATATTATAGACTTCATGTACCAAATGTCTGTTTCGTGAATTTCTTTGACGTTTGCGACAATTCGATATTGGGTACATAATCAAATGAACCATTTTTTTAGCTTAATATGAATTTCAAAAAGTATATTTCAGTCAGTAACTAACATGCATGATATAAGTTTGTATGTACTCCAGACAATTCAGTTATTTACTTGCTATTCTTGTATATGAAGAGCTGATTTGCAAAAGGTCTTACATCCATTTTTTTTTTCAAAAATGACTTTTTGGTGTATTCTTGTAGGGTTTTAATAGGTGCATTATGCTATCTAAACAATATTTTTTCAAAACGTTTCATAACCACTCGTGAAACGTCGACAAAGCTCATATAATTTGCAAAAGGTTATGGATGTAAGACCTTTTGCAAAACAACAGTCTAAAACTCAATTTTGTTAAATGAGTATATCTCAAATATTTGGGGATTTTGAACATGTTTATGAATGTAATATAATTACCCTAATAAAGAACTGCACAGGTATACCAAAAAAGCTAAGCAAATTGAGATGGTGACATGGTCTGTAATTCTTGCAAATTCTTAAAAGTGATGTTTTGCAAAAGATCTTACATTCACTTTTTAAGTTTTCGTCTGTTAAAAGCTGGGGCTGTACCTCTTTCATTACCTCTGACCAACATATTTAATTTGAGTTTAAAATCTGGCATTGTTCCATCAAAATGGAAAATAAGCAGGGTTACACCCCTATACAAAGATGGTCCACGTTCATCAGTTAGTAATTACCGTCCCATATCAGTTATTCCGGTGGTGATGAAATTGATGGAGCGGATTGTGCATAATCAATTTCATGAATATCTTACTTACCATAATATGTTTTCTTGTGAACAGTCTGGCTTCAGACCCAAACATTCGACTCAGACAACCCTTCTTGAGGTATCCGACTACATCTTAAAAAATATGGATGCTGGTCATCTTGTTGGTGCTGTGTTTTTGGACCTCAAGAAGGC
>JAUMTS010103334.1:0-10315 GCA_032273385.1 Ophiopholis aculeata | reverse complement strand
CCAAACCCAACAACTGCATCATAGTAAAATAGACCACCACAAATATTGCTACCACTTAAACAAACCAAACTCACGTTTAAAATCGCGACAAATACAAACCGCGAAACCCGAGAACCGCTCTAGTTTACAACAGATATCACCTATCATCGAATTAAGAATATCCCATTAAATAATCAAAATAATGCTATCAACGCTATAAAATGGCCAAAATAATGTTTTCTACGGTAGAAAGCACCCATTAAATGACCAATACAATTTATCTACCGTAGATAGCATGCCCTTTATAATGTGTCAGTAGTACACATACAAAGTAAAAGTGCAGATCGTTTTATTGTTTCAACATCCTTTTAACATGTTAACAAGTTCAACATATTCACGGGCACGCTTCCTATAATAAAGTAGCAGTGTATTAGTGGTAAGTTTGCATAAACATGAGAAAGGAAACCCAACTCGTCTCTGTTCGGCAAGTGTGTCGCTATTCGGTTAAGGGGTCTCGCATGTGTAGAGTCAATTATAACATAAATTTACAAATGACCAAAAAAAAAGATCCTAGATCGTTCTTAGATTTAACGTAAACTGCTAGTCAGTTAAGTGGTCTCGTACAGGTTGAGTAATTTATTTTTAAACATCATAACCGAAAATAGTTTGTTAGTTCTTTATTTCGGAATAAACCATTTTAAAACTTGTCTTGATAGTTTAGTTGGACATACGTCATGCATGTATGTCAAGATAGTCTAGTCGTTGAGGTGCGTACCCTTAACAATAACACTTTACAATGTTTCTCCTAATATTTTCCACCCTCACATTTATTGACACCCTTGTTTGCGATAGCAATAGTTAATGCTAATAGCATTTGGCAATTATAGATTAATAACTGCGTATTACCTGACGCGAGTGAAATTGTACAAAACTAATGCACGAGCGCCGATGTTGGCGTTGCATGTCCACGCTCACGAGCCGCAGCTCCAAACTATGAGATAGAGATTTTTACCCACTTAAATTTTAAAGATATGTCCTCAAATTTATATCAGTACTAACCACATTCACTTTTGTGTGTGAGCTCACAGAGGTGGTGATTTCTTGAAGTTTTATGTCGATTTCAATGAGAAAACACTTTTACATGAAATGATAGCCTGCAATATGTACTCGATAATCTAGGACTATATCAAAAGCCATCGAGGCGAATGTAAGCGATGTACAATATGTTCTACAATTAATGGAATAAAAATGTTTGTTTTTTTCAATCATTTGAAGCATAACGATCATATAAGTTTTTAATACGAATTTCCTTATAGCTTGCAATTTAGCACATGCCCGTATTCAAACACCAAAAATAGGCCTAGGGTGTAGACCCCGGCTCTGAAATCTTGAAATCAAAACAGTACTACAACATTTTTCTATCAGCAGTAACTTGGCTATATGTAACACCTTATTTTAAAGTAGCAAAACTGTTCAAGTATAGTATATCATTCAAGTTAGGCCCAACGTTGTTTTTTTTATATTGGGTAAACGAAATCAGATATCAGGTGAGTGTAACTTCGTTTAAAAATAAATCAATATAGCCGGGGGGCTATTCTTCGCTTTTTTACCTTTTTTACAATATATTTTTCCGTGGGTGAGCAAAACCATTCATTAGGACCGCCAGCGCCGGTAATATGTTATGTCTTCATTTAATTTTCTTAATGTTGTCGTTTAATTATTTAATTGTCAATTTAAAGCTCTACTTTCTCCTCTAGTGCATTTTTATGACGATGTTTTCATATTTAATTTATAGGAACATTTCAAAACAATTATTGCGTTTAATAATAAAAATAATTATACATATTTGAAGAGGGTAACCTCATCAGTGAACCAGCACTGCTTTCCATGAAGGCCCCCTAAACACCAATTAATAGAAACAGATTTATGGGAAGAAATCAGATTTTTAGCATTATTCAGGAAACGTACGAAGAGATGCAAAGAGATGAAAACAACTTCATATCGATTGATCGATAATAATATTATCTCGTTCTTAACAACAACAAAATTCGTCCTTTTAAAAATCACTTTATCATTTGACAGCAAACCCAGGGACCATTCAGTCGCCAGTCCTTCCGTCATGTCAGACCATTCAGATCGGACGCCATGTTATGACAACTTTAACCAAATGTTATCGCATAAGAGCTCTACTAATTACCTTAATATCACAATCGTCCATTTTATGAAAGGAAATCATGACGATGAGTGCTCTAAATTATTGTATGACCCTTGAAAGCGTATTGTCCGCTACCAACAATTTGAAGTGGTTTAAAAGAAGACTAGTCAGAAGTTATTCAAAACGTGAAGAGGATGACACCCAAAACTAGCACCAGCGCTGACCTGGGTGGCTCGAACTCTGGGGTGGCCAAGACTGTAGGCAATCAAAATTGATTCCAAAATTATTTATCTTTATGCCGATAATTCCTATAACATAAACAGATTAAACGATTTTTTGAACGAAATTGTAAATACGAAAAGAAGAAAGTTAGGGTCGTAAAAAAATGCCGTAAGATCACATTTTTTACGAAAACTTAAAAAATGTGTCTTTTCTGGATCAACGCCACCAGTGGTGACATCTTCTTAGCTAAACATGATCAACAAAATGAGTGAAATTTGAAAAGGAAGAACAGTGCTTGTGCATTGATTGAATTTCCCAGGTTAAAAGAGAATGAAATAAATGAATTAATAAAATGACGATGATATTTAATTTAAATATAAAATTAGGAATGAAGCATAGGCGAGGTAAAATAACTTGACTGAACTGGATTGAACTTTAGTTATTGCTTATTTTTAAGTCGTTTGACCTATAAAAAGATAAATCTGATAAAACACACATCTATAAAAGTAAAGTAGTTTCAAATTACACTACCTGAGGTTGTTGGCAGTTTAGTAAACAACATACTGCTATCTACATCAGAAAGTAGCTATCAATTATCAATTAGTGGTTTCAGAAAAGTTAACAAATGTTTCCTAGTGACGAAGATATAACTTAAAAAACGGCTATAATGGAATATATGATATATTCCAAAATAAAAACAGGCAACCTCTAAAGCTCTTATTCGATTCTAAGGATGGCATGCAGTTTTAAATGTTTTCGTAAGATTGATGGGAAACGAAAACAATGTTGATTCTGTCACGAAAATTGTATTTTCATATTTTTGAAGGCGCTGTAGGAATGATCATGTCGAGAGCACGAGTAATATATTAGAAAAGTGTGTGGGGTGTAAGGAAGTGTCTTTGGTATTTAAAACTAAAGGCTAAAAAAAAAAGAAGAAACACAAAAAGGAGTAGACATGAGTATTTGTATGACACATAATTTAATGGCAGACATTTGGTTTAGCCATTCTAACTCTAAGACGTGCTATTTGTACAAACTGCAAAGTACTTCAAATCTACAACAATAAAGGTTATATATCGTCTAAAACATTTGAAATTCACTCTCCATATACATCCTCTTCAGTATCTCCTTGAAACTATAACTACTTGTTCAAGACGGACCAAGAAGACATCTGAAAAGTTGCTGAAAGTAACCCGAGGCGACAAGATAGAAGAAATACTGACATGGGCAAACTTTAATTATCTTCGATATGGATGGGCTTCCGACACGTGGGAGAGATATGACTCCGGGCGTAGACACGGCGTTTACTTCTGTAAATATATTTGTGAAATCGCAAATCTTTTGGAATAAAATGTAACTACGGTGTGCAGTTTTGTCGTGTATGAGGCCTAGGCTTTGTCGAACCTGTGGCATCTTTTTGCTGAAAATATTTTTCAAAGTTTATAGACCCACTAGATTAATACCTCAGTAATAAAGTAGCCGTCTTTTATACAAACCAAAAGTAATTTCATCTTTAACGACCATTAAACATATTTTTGTAACTAAATCTCCAAGTAATTAATGTAAATTTCTTTTTAATTCGGGTTAAATCTAACAATGTATGTATAGAATTAAGGCGCGCCATTCACATGACCTAGATTTGGTAATTTTCATGATTTGATCAAACAGTCTGTTTACATGTACCGTATCAGCCAAAGGGCCCGATGGGTCATTTATCCGAAATTGGTTGAAAAGGGGTTCTTTAGTCCGAATAAATTTAATACGAAAGTTCGGCAATACGAAAATATATATACAGGTATTTTGCAGTGTTAACATTCATTTCAGACCAATCACCCTTCGGAGGAATGAACCATTCGGATTAATAAACTTTCGGATTAAAAAATAATTCGAAATATTAAACCTCTTCGTTTTGACAAATGACTTTCGGACTATTAACAAATATTCAGACTAATGAACGGCAAACTGTATACTCTTGTTTGATAACAAAGAAGCTTGATTTTGCCGTCCTATATGCCATTTCATGTATGACGGCAAAATCACACATGTAGGGGTGACCTGCAACATGCAAGAAAAATGATCGTGCATTCGGTGGAACAACCCCTCTTTTGACTGGGCAGCGTGAGCCAAACTAGCCTCAAATCCCAGCGCGGTGTTTATATGGTGAAAGGGGCACGAAGAAGTTGAATACTTTCTACCATACATGACCGAACACTGATTTCGCATTCTTTATTTAAGAATGAATAATCACACAATTTTCTTGATATGCGCATATTTATATATACCCTGATGGTTGCTCCTTACGTCCTCAGAAATGTCCTTACGGTGAAGTATTGTTTTGTAGAACGAATAACATTGCGTTTTGAAATTATTAGTGTTTTGGGCTTATTTTTTCCCTTTACCAACCGCCATTCAAAGTCATTGTTCTTCCAAACGGCTTAAAATTTTGATATGCAATAAAGGTATAGTAAATGACATTTCAATGCAAATTTTGCTCACTTTCTTGTATCCGATCGATGCTAACTCGGGCGCGAATTGAAGTAATGTTATGTATTCTGACTTTTAAACCTGTAATTTACGACCGATTGAACATCGAATGATTGAAACAATGGCGAGCAAAATGTACATTTACATGTTCATGTGTTAATATACCTTAACGAAAATGTTTACTGCAACTCAAAATGTTAAGTTTTGACAAAAAAACGAGGACTTTGAATGGGGTTAGTGCATCATAAACACAGTTTGTTCATATACGCCATGTTGTTCTTTCACAAATAAAACAATCAAAATATATGTCTGCGGACGTAAGAAGCAAGCTTATATGATGTATATAAATGTCAAGAACAATTTTGAGGGATCATTTTAAAATAAAGAAGCTCATGAATATTCACGGTACCCTTGAGTTGAGGTCCGTTCATGAATAGTCAAGAGTTATGACGGCACTTTATGAATATTTATGGTCATGACGTCACCTTATGAATATACACACTCCAGGACGTCAGTTGATTAATATTCATGGCCAATGATGTCTTTTGTGAATAATCAAGCATTGGCATCATTGCAAATTATCATGGTACCCATGAAGTCAGTTGATGAATATCCATGGACCAACGAAATCAGCTCATTAATATTCATGACTCAGTTTATGATCAATCAAGAGTCATGACATCAATTCATGAATATTCATGTTCCATGACATCAGTACTCTATTTATGGTACACATGACGTGAAATCATGAATATTCTAGAATTTACTCACGAATATTGAAGTCCATGACGTCAGCTCATCAGTATTCTAGTCTTCCTATATAAGTACGCCATTTGATGCATATACTTATCCTTCCTATATAAGTACGCCATTTGATGCATATACTTATAATCGTAACATATGAAAACATCACTTAATACTTGTGCTCTAACATCAAAAATACAAGCCAAACAAAAAAATCATGATCTTTTTCTCATTGACGAGCAACGTATCGAGTGAATTTTCCCCAGCATATTCTGATATGTGTGCAACGCATCGAATTTACAGGTTACATTAATGATAAATTGAAACACTGCATCAGACACAAAGGACTCTTTTGACCCTAATTTCAATCAAATTGAAGAATACGATTGAAACAACTATTACAACAGAGCGTATTTTATACAAAACCGGTTTAAGAAAGTTTAACAAAATTGAAGAAATACGAGATCAGCACTTTATAGTGTAAATCATTTATGTCAATATCACAAGTAATATCAAAAGATGTTTCCATGTTAAGGTAGCTCATTCAGCAAAAATGCTATTACATAGGAGCATCCTCTATAACATTCAAACATTACATTACAAACAACACATTGAAATAACATAAATATCGTTTAAGAAACATTATAAAAATATATTATATATAAAATCTTTTTGAATAAGTATTAACAAAATACTATGTACTAGAAGATTCATGGTCTTGATAAAGCAAGAAATACCCAAGCAAATAAGAAAAACCCAAGCAAATATAGCAAAGAATTGAACTTGTTACTGTTTTGTCTGTTCTTTTTGTCGCTCCATGCATATGATTGAACGGATCAATTACCCAACATAAGATGCATAACCATGACTATACAGTGAGGGAGCACACAATTGTAGTTTTCAAAATCCCTGGGTCCTTCAGCATTTGTCTGTGCTATGTGGTGAAGGTACAGAAAACTCTCAAAACAGTGTACCTAGGAGTGTTAAATGTAAAACGACCAGTGAAATAATTGAAATTGCTAGATATATTTGTTTATTTTAGTCTGTCTAAAGATGAAAAGTAGTTGTTGTTTTTTGTTCGCTTAAATATATTTAAAGTATGACTTTCATACTTTGAACATCGGAATCAAAACTTAGTGCGGTGTCTATCTATATATATATATATCTTAAATATCCCATTGATTAAACAGATTTGCCTTTTTAGTTAAATTAAAAAGTGAGGATTATGAGAACCAAATATTTTGAGACGGACTGTATACCAAAAACAACTTATATTTTGCAGTGTCTATATATGTTTATTAATTTAGATGTCAAAAGTGAACACAAAAATGAACTAAGTACTTTGATGTTTTTTTCTTTCTGAAAACGGGAAAACATTTTATCACTAAGTTTAAGTTAGGTTTTTTTCCTGGATGTATAATACAAAATACTAATAACCGTTTTCCTGACATATGAACAGACATATGGGAGTAGAAACCTTTATCAGAGGGGCTTTTTTTTCAGTTGCATGTATCGACTTTGCACATTTCTTTAGCATGTTTTGTATAAAGAAGTAACCAGCTTGGTCACTCACTGTCTTTGTGTTTCAGTCAGTTTATAGTGTCATTTTTATATCCAATTTGGAAACCTGCCTGTGAGCATGCGTAATCACCATGTCCAGGGCTGCGCCATTGAACCCGAATACTGTATCATGTTATCTGACATGCCATTAAAACTACTGTAACCGCTGTACGGTACTGTAGTGGTATAACTACACGGTGAGGAATAATGTTGCATATGTTGAAGAGGCGGTGCCGAACCTGCGGTCGCTCCGACCATGTCATATTGTTTCTGAGCTACTCCCATACAAGATGCTGCGGCAGCCGCAATCGCATTTGCACCAGTCATGTTCATGTTCATTCCAGCATTGCAAGGTTTTCCATCTCGAACTAATACAGGTACTGCAACACGACGGGGTGCGGGTAGCGGGTTCATATCAAGTCCTCTCTCTTGACGAGAGCGCTTCATCTTGTAGCGGTGGTTCTGAAACCAAATCTTAACTTGAGTTTGAGTGAGATGAATTATACTGGCAAGGTGCTCGCGTTCTGGTGCGGACAGATATCTCTGTTGGCGAAACCTTCTTTCAAGTTCATAGCTCTGTGCTTTGGAAAATAACACTCTCCTCTTACGCTTCTTTGGGACATCCCCGGTGGAAGACTGATTCTCAGGGGACTCGCTGTCGCTGCAAACGGGAGTCTCGGCACTGTCTGAGTGTGTGTGGGTTGTCGGTGACGGGGCGTCGATGTCATGTGTGTTGTTAACGACTGTGTCGGAAACTTGATTACTGTTGATGTTGGTGGTGTTGTTGTTCGTCGGCGTCGGAGGTCTAGGTTTTAATGGGGTGGTGGGTAGTTGAGTTGCAGCACAAGCAGCTTGTGCAAGAGCTGTAAAGAGAGAAAAGAAAAAACAAATTATGTTAGTTATTCGGCTAAACAAATTGAATGAAAATTAAGAATGGCGAGGTCTGTCGATATTTGTTTAAGCAGAAAATTAGGACTCAAATGTTGCATCATATCTGGTTAAAAATGTTACACAGAGTTTTTTTTTGTAAGACTTGAGGTTCAGATATGGTGCTTCAGGTTTTGCACGAAACTTCATATTATAGACCACGGCCACAATTTGTGTTTGATTCGAATGATTTCAACAACAAAGAGTTTGCAAAACCAAAACAATGAATATATCATTATTTTTCAAATGGTTCAAAATTGTAATCAAAATGACTAATTAAGTGACTAAATAGCCATAACAGTGTGATAAGTTAAGTTACCTTTCAAGACTTTTTGCTTCAAAACAAAAAGCAAAAATGACATAATCCATTCATAAGCCGTGTAATTGATGTGTGTACTAATTGCGCCCAACTAATCGATTATGAAGACAAATAACTGATAGACTTGATTTTGATTTGTATAAAGATGATTTATTTCCGTCTTCTTTCATGTCTCCCAATACGGAGTGTGTCATTAATTTGCTAGAATAGCATCAAATTGACTTTCATTGATCTTAAAAAATTACACACTTTTGTTTGGTGAAATTCTGCGAAATGAATTTGAGTAAGCAACATGTAAACACATGCTTTACGACAGCGATGGCTGTTTATACTTTTGAAGGACAGAAAAAAACACATTTTATACCAATAAAAAAGTGAATGAAATATGATGGTATTGTGTAATTTAATGTCAATATTAAGCTTTAGCATTTTTTGTGGACATTTTGTTTTATTACATTAAAAAATTCATTCAAAATGATGCATGAAGTTGCGTGAAGTTTGGAATTTTATTAAGAGCTTGTGTTGAGGTCTAAATAGCATGAACAGAGTACTTTACCTTTGATTAAAATTTGATTATACCATGATGTGCTTAAATAAATAAAACCAAATTCAACGTTAGCATTATGAGCAAAATAAACGACTTAGTGGATAACTTAGCCTGCAACATAACTATGATAAAGAATAAATTTGAGGTTAATCACGCAATACAAATAACACTCTGCAAAGGTGAGTTCAGGTGCTAAGGAGTATATGTATCAATGCGTCTGAAATATCATGCGAACTTGAAAACCGTATAACATAATTGTTAACATTAATTTATATGAAAGAGCTAAATCTTACCAGAATAAGCCATGGGATCCGCGCCTTGACTTTGCAGCCACCTCGTATAAGAATTATCACTATTATCGTAGTATGCCAGTGGCGAGTCGTGAGGTGACCCGTGATCAACGGCTGCAACCGTCAGGTGGTCTAGCGAATTGAGTCTGCTGATCTTACTTGGTGAATCTCCCGTAGCTGCTGCTGCTGCCGAGGCCGCTACTACGGCTGCAACTTGTGGCATATCTAGAATATATTTCACAGAGAAACTTGTCTTTGAGTTCACGACGGAGTCAGTGTCTTCCATTGAAGAGATGCGATCCAGAATAATTGGACTCGGCACCTTCACCTGGTAAGGCATAAACATGCGATGAAGTCCCCTCTTAAATATCAATCAAGTCCGCAAGTAAAATCCAGTCACAAAACTATGGTGAAAATACAAGACAAAATATCGAAGATTAATATGGCGATGTTTACACTGGTTAACAATTTGATGAGATAGTACTACTATAGTAGATCCAATTAAGTTACAACTAAATGATGATGATGTGATGGAGCAATGATGAAAATAGTCCTACCACTAAACCATCAAACTCGCAAGTAGTTAACAATATGAGTGTGATTTGCTCATTATGAACAGCAATAAATAATAATACGATAAATTTGCGTGAAATCAATCCTTTTTCAGATTTTTTTTTCCACACGCATTCTGGCTACACAGTCTGAATAGCATAAGCTCGATTATAACGCGCCGTCAGCTAATATCTTCCAACAATTCACACCACTATCAATACAGATTTGTGCAATAAACGGATTTCAGTGGGCGGGCTTCCCGAGTCAATAGCGCTAACACAGAAGTCGCGCCGAGTGTCACCGCATCAACTCAATTTTGTCACTCACACTGCCGGTTTGTGATTGGCCAGTGTGTCACTGCAAAACAGAGCTAGTCCTTTTTACGTCAAATTAATAAGCTAAAACGCCTTTTGGTGTCTGTATGGACGGCGTTAAAGGGTCAGGGACTATATTGTTGAATAATATCTACCGTATATCCAGATTATTATTGTTATTATTATTATTATTATTATTATTATTATTATTATTATTATTAT